>JABFQA010002465.1:0-11223 GCA_022817065.1 Probaryconus sp. ZL-2020
CTACACGAGTTAAGAACTTTTACAAGAGAGGCGGAGATATACTTTGCGAGTGTGGTAATTTGTGCTGTAGCATTTTCTGAGCGCGCAGCGGTAAAAAAAAAAAAAAAAAAAAATAATAAAATGCAACAAAGTTAGTCCACATAACTTCCCTTCAGTCCATTAACAATGTAGTTCACTTTTACGACGAAGTAGAGAATGTATCACTGTTCTTACTTCCGCGGAACATTACGATAATAACGGTTATAAAATATGCAGTCGTAAAATGTTTACCTCTTTGTTTCTAAATATTAGAAGTTTTGTTGGATGGTAGAAAAACGCTGAATACGTTGGCAAATATTTTCAAACAAAACATTATTTTAAATGACTGTTTTTGTAAGTGAATTCTAAAGCTTCTTTGAGGCTTTTAGGCACTTACGTAAATGAATTATAAGAGAATCCTGGACCGTGTTTATCATGCTCTGACGAGTCACAAAATAACACGGATTTTATGAAAACGTAGCCGACAATTAATGCTTAACTAACGTCTTATATAACTCATCGCAAAATTGTAAAGACTTGAACTTTTCATATCATATAAACCATATCATACTTGTAGACCGTTTTCATGTTAACTGTATACACATTACTTATTTAAAGTTTTTTAAATGTACTTGCAATTATACTCTATGTTAGTACTTAGAATGTGCTACGAACAAGAAAGCACAGATGACGATTATAGATCCCTTATTTTACTTGACCGTCTATTTAAAACCATGTATAGTCTTTTTAATTTTTTTTTTTTTTTTTTCTATTATAACAGAAAAACTATTCCCTTGAAAATTATATAAACGATATACTTTAATCGTGCGGCATGTAAACAGTGAGGAAATGTGCATGACAACAATAATTGGTTAAATCATTATAATCTTATTGGCCAATTAATGTTTCTTCTATCTCAGAATTATGATTTCACTATAATTCATGCTTAGTACACATCTTGAATATCCACAAGTAGTAGATCTTAATAACTCAACTAACCAGTAGTTTCATGATTTGCAACAAATCGAAGTTAACAAATCCATTTATTAACTTTCAATATTCAATAGTGCATATCAAGAGAACACCTTGTATAAATCAACGATTAAATCGAAGAACGTTCTATTTCAGGAACTTGACATGACGCTTCGTTTGTAATACGACGTTTCCGAAATAACGTCTTCTTCGTCCCAGGCATCGAAATGCGCTGCTCTGCACACAGTAATGCGAGCTAAAGTGAAGATATTTGTTGTCTGAATGTGCATTCCGATTCGTTCCATAATGTATTCTTTACTATCATCATAATCATTCCGAAGTTTTCTCTTCCCAATCATTTATCATCGGAGAGATCAACAATGAAATTAGGTAAAGTCGTACACAGCATTGAGAAGTAAGTATTAGCACCATAGCAGGTATGGTAGAATCATAAAAGCAAGTCCCAACAGTGGAGCAGCATTTGTCCGACGGAATAAACACCGACTACATATTTCTTCCATATTCATGCAAACTGAGAACCAAAGGTTGATGCATCCCGGCTTCAGCGAAGCCCCAAGAGTAACCATCCGCTTTGTACATTATCTTGTAACAGTAGCTTTCAAAATCCATAGAGTAACAAATCTTTGATGCAAATCCTTATAAATTTGGTAAGAGTATCCGGTTAAAAGTGATGGCTTCAGCCAGAAGCCAGTGTTTTCTACATTCTAAAGACTAGACACTCACGTAGAACCAGTTCAGGAATCTATTACTTTTACCTATTTTACAAAGGCGACTCGTTTAGTCGCCCATTAGTCCGTTAGCCATTATACACGAATGCGGTCGTTCGTGCCGGTCGCGATTATATATCGATATACATAAGTATCCACTTACCGGATGCCTGGCAGCAGCAGCCGCCGCAACAGCAGCCGGATTGATTCCAGCGCTCGGATACATTTCCAGCCTCAAAGTATCCGCAGTTTCTCTCTTCAACACCTTTTTTTCTTAACCGCCTTCACTTCCCCCCGTTTCTCGTACACTCTTCTTTACCTGTCCCTCCTTGGCTCCTTCGCTCTCTCTCTCTCTCTCTCGTCTGGATAATCTCAGTGCACGATAAAACTCGCGGAGGAACCCGTCATCACGCAACACCACGGCTCGGGGCCGATCTTATCATCACTAACCGCTTCACACGCGTGAGAATAATGCCGTCGTCGCGACGTGCGTTGATCCCTCGTTGACTGCTACTGGCGCGTTGCTGGAAAATCCACGGGCTATCCATCCGATAATCTCGGCATCCGGAGAATATTGCAAAAGCCCGCGCAAAAGCTTAAATGAACCGTCGGAAATGGCAGTCGCGAGACAAGGACGTGGAGAAAGAGAGAGATTCACCGCAGAGAGAGAACCAGAGTGACGCTGCTCCTCGTACCCGTTGTTCTTTATACGGAAAACCGGCAAAATTTTTTTTTTTCCTCAAAGCACCTTAACACTTTGTTGATGAACACTATTCAAAAATTGCACGTAACTATCCCTTCTCAACACTGGTCACCATCACAGCACGTATAATCCACGTCGATGGAACGCTGGCTACATGAAATTCCTTCTTTCTTCAAGGCTTCAACTGTGGGAGAAGAGGCAGCAAAACGTTCCGGATCGTTCGAAAGACTGGGAACGACTGACGGAGTTTCGCGTGGTGGGGACGACGATCCCCACTCACGGCGGATGTGCCTCCGTCTTTCTCTGCTTTGGTTTTACCCCACTCCGACATGGACAAGAGCCCAGACCTTCCGAACCACGCTTCCCCATCGCATTAACCGGCGCGATAGCTCCTTTACAATTAGTCGCTCGGTTACATAAAAGACCGAAAATTGTGACACATAGAGGCACGAAAATCATGACGGATCTTTGGCCTTTTTTTCAGCTATTACGAGGAGGCCAACTTTTTACAATGACACAATTCTTACTATAACTGAAGTATTTATGATCGTATAAATAAACTAAACTAATAATTTTATGACATATAAAATTGAATGGACTAAGTTTGGATTCCTGTATAAGATTTAATAGATCTTTTTGAATCAGGGAAGAGATACCGTGCATCTTTCGTAGACATTAGAGGAAACTAGGGTTATCAATAGATAATACCTATTAACCTTTAACCCTTTCGAAGTTAGCGTTTTCCGAAAAAAAAAAAAAAAGGATTTTTCCCGTGATATTATTATTCACAGCGCATTTGTTATTGGCGTCTTTTAGGCGCCACGCGACCAATTAAAGATTAAGACTATTAGAAATTTCTCAAGTTTAGATTGGAATCAATTAGGGAAACAGAATCTGGGTTGTCACTGTTATTATTATGCCCAAGATATTAATACGTCGTGAAGTTTAGTTGCCTATAAGATGAAAAAGGAATAATTGCATTGACGATTCTTTTCATGGTCGACTATTGATGAATTCGCAAATGGTTGTTACAAAGTTGTAAGTTAAACATTTTGAAATAAATGAATTAACAATGGCAAAGAATGAGCGAGACTCTATAGCATAACGCCGTTACATATTTTTTCCCGAAGTTAAATATTACATTCAGACAGCGAAACTGTATGTTATGAAAAAGAATATGCTGCCTTCGAGAAGTAAACTTTTCTCGAAAGACTTTAAAAATTCCGACGAATTTATCACATCAAATGCAAACTTTTAAAAGATTACTGCTATACTTTTTACTGTATCTCGTATTCATAAAAACTAACATTCACGACTTGTAGAGGAAGTTCACGGTACGAAATAAAATATTACTGAGATAGGGCAGTAAAAGGCAAAGAAGAGGAAGCAGGGGGGGAGGGAGGGAGGGAGGGGACAAAGTGGGTACGACGAATATGGTGGGGGAGGGGGGGAGAGGACCCATTTAAAAAAAAAAAAAAACAGTAGAAACCATAGAGAAACGTCGAAACGTGCGAAACGCGAAACACGCAAATTATCGCAAACATCACGCAATTTCCATGACAATAGTTTTTGCTTTGGGGACTGCAAAATGGCCGGGGCCAGAAAAAATATAGGGTGCGCATTGTGCCGAAAGGACTATTTATGCCCGGAGGTCCAGCGTGGCCCTCCTCGCGCGCCAGTTAACCGGTTGAAAATTAGAAAAATGTCGAGCCGCGGACAGTCGTGTAGTCGCGCTCAAACGAGGCAAGCGAAACGACGTGCCGAGCATACGACGGCATTAGCCCGGCGTTCGCTCGGTGTGCAAACAAATCGAAAGTTTTTCGCAAAATGGCCGTCACCGGCCTGACACGGATGTCCGCGTAAATCCCCCCCTCAGCCCTGGCGCGTCTCCGCCGCCGAATCTCTCTCTTTTGCCATTCGTGATTTCCCTCACTTTCCGCACTACCACAAATATGGCGTCAGGCACCCGGTTTTCCACCCTCCGGTGGCAGCGGTATAGTGTACCTTTGGAAAAAGAGAGATAGAGTCACGTACACAGACGAGAATTTGTACACGTACTCAACGCGATACGGTGTACGTGAAAGTCTGTGTAAGAGGTGTCTCTATGTGAATATCACGCAGCACACAGTCCCAAGCAGTTTCCTACTTGATTGCCGCTATCGTTCTGTTTGCTCGTAAAGGAACTCCACGCGGACTGAGATGTTGCTTGAGCCAATAGGGACGGCAGTTTTGGTGCCTTCGCCAATCGCGCCCCGGCTCTCCCCACGAAATCGCGTTCGATGGCAACGTCAGGGCAAAGAGTCGAATGAAATCGCTTGCTCGACCAATGGGCTGTGCGACTTTTTATACCGAGACTCGTCACCAGCAGTCCGCGCGGACTTGAGCTGTATAGAGGCTCTTCTCTCGTGGAATGAAGGTGCTATGCGAAGCCGCAGCGAAACATGAAAAATAGGGGGCTACACGGGGAAAAACACGGAGCCGCATGAGGGTGGGTTGGCGGAAGGTGATGGCGAGAGGACGAGAGCGGGCGGGATCGCTCGGGATCCGAGGAATCGAGACACGGAAGGAGACTAGAGGGATGAGAATGGAAAAGTAACATAACGAAACGTCGATCCCATTACTCGGGGCTCATCCTCCTCCGCAGACCGAGAGCGATATTCCGCCGCTCCTTTTCCACCGCCTCCTATCTACTTCGTCTTATTCGCCGTTGATTCCATTCTTCGTCCTCCTCCTTCGACAGTAGTCTATGTTGTGCTATCGACTAATGGGGTAAAATCGGGAGAAATTTGAAGCTTTTTTTTTTGTCTCGCTTCTTTTCTACTCGAGTATGGTATCGAGCATAACGTTTTAATAGAGAAGACGGAAGTCGCGGAGGTTGCATGTTCTCCCTTGTTGTACACCGTATATTTATAGGATGAAGTTGCTGATTGTGAATCGGCAATTGATTTAATACGACAAAAGCACTTTCAGCTATGGAATTTTCAACAAAATATTTTTACCTACGAGGAAAAAATTTAAACGTCTTGTCGCTGTTCATGGTGTTATGAAAATTCACTACCGAGGAAAGTAGTTAGGGTTGGAATTTTTTTTTTTTTTTGTACCTTCAAAGATTTTGTTAGTTTTTCGGCAAAATTGTTGATAGTTCATCAAAATATCTATCAGGCAAAATAAATTTGATTAATATTTCTCAGTTTATGTGCTGGAAAACACGTTTCGGATGCAGACCGATGAGGGATCAATCATGGCAATATTTGAAGCTTTTAATTAAAATGACTAATCGCATTTACTAGATACGTGTAGTTTTTGATTGCTTCAGGTATTCGGTTTAGTCTTTATGATCGAGTTTATCGAAATAGCAATTAATTTTTTTTTTTTTTTTTTCTACCGACTACAACTTCGGTTCTTAAGAAGTATATCTTTGTTCCACTGCAATTGATGAAGAATAGTCTGAAAACTTTAAAACTTCTCTTTTCACGATTTTGTTCTTTACGTTAAATACGGTTCAAGTATTATATTTTTAATATTGAATACGAAAGTTTTAAAGGCATTATACGTTGTTGATATTTATACTTTCTTCATTTGCTGGTGCTTTAAAAATTCATTAGGTTTGAAAAGTTGTATTCTGTAAAATAATGTATAAATGAATTTTTATTGCAACTTGTGTATTTATTTGTTGGTAGTTTGGTGAAGTAGCGAACGGCGTGTTCAGAAAGTCAATAATGTAGGTGTTATAATTAAGAATTGGTACCTTTCGAATGCAACTGGGTCATCATTTTTACATGGCAAACTCAGAAAAATCATTACGGTATCGTAATGTACTCGACAAAAGAGATATGAATCAGAAAATTAATGCGTTTTTGTACGCAAAGTTATGGACACTGCATTGCAGCTACTTGAGAACTGTGGAATGATTTATTCGGTATGCTGCCTACGACATGTCAATGGTTAATTTTTTTACGTCAACAACTACATGTGTCGCATTTAAATGACGAACAGATGTGTCCAATTTTTAACGTTGCAAACCGAGTGCAACAGTTTGCAATTAATTTGTCGACGTTAAACAATATAAATTCTGCGACGTTAAATAAAATTTTAACGCTCGCGATAACTCCAAACGTCGAATAAATGCATGCATTATGCGATGTGTAATATTCAGAATTTAATTGTAAAATATTGTTACCCAGAGAATGTTTTTGCGGTTCCACAGTTATTATTATTTTGTTCATCTTTTTTATTATTATTGTATTTTTTTTTTTTTTTTTTTTGTTTCATTCGCTTTAAACGCGTAAATGCGTCAGCCACTGAAAAACTGTCGTTTTGTTGTTGCGAGAAAAAAGGTACGCCGAGAAATTATTATCATTTTTAATAGCAAACTTAGAATACACTCTCGACAAAGATACAGCTGCAATTATGTACATTTTTTTTCCTCTATGATAAACGAACAATTTTTTTTCTTCTTCTTCTTCTTCTTTCTTTCTTTTTGCAATTCACAAGTAGAAGAAAAATTTCTCCTTAAGAAAAAATCTGCTGATTCAGCAGCAAACTTAAACTTAATATAGGGGTTGTGAAAATAATGCTCACTTCCAGTAGTAGCTAAGAGATTATTAAATGAAATTATCAAAAGAATGACTTTACTTCTCGTGAGATAATGTGAAAAACTTCTTGCTTCAATAATGAAATTATACTCAAATAGTTCATTTTAATTGTTAGCTACAATGGATTGATAATTTCATAATTAATTGTTGCCGCGAGAAGTTAACTTTTCAATTTTCATTATTTTATTAAATTTGTTTTAGAACTTTATTTATGTTTTTTTTTTTTTATCGCTGAATTTATTTCTCTCATATACATTATATCTTCATAAATTTCAAACTGTGATTATATCGTGTTTATAAAATACGAAAAATGGACTGGAATTTAATTTTCACGTGTCATTAATTTATTGACATTTGATGAAGATTTTTTGGTTAACAGTTTAGAGCGTTTTTAGTTGAACGATGATGTGGTCTGGGGGTGATTGTAGAATATTTTCCCTCTGCAGTAAAATGGGGTGAATTAAATGATCGAGGGGAAAAATGTGTCAACATTCGTGTCTCACATTATAAATAACAGCAATAATATAATAAATTACGTTACATTTATTAAACAGATATTATCGAAATAGAATTTTTGTAACAAACTGTCAGTTAGTCACGTTATTTCCATGAACTAAATCAACTCTATAACGTATCATATCTAAAATAACATTCGTTATATACTTCAAATACAAATTAGTGAAAGATATTAAATCAAATGACAACAAATAAAAAGCTTTTCGAAATGGCAATAATTATTCCTTTCCACGATTTTACATTTAATAATTAAAGAACAGTGATCAGGAATGATTTATAAATAATATTAATGTTCAGAATGAAAATTAATCCCAAAATTAGTATAACAATCGAATTAAGAAAGTTATCGATTGCTTCTAAATCAGTAATTGTTAAATTTTGCTGCTAACACGATTCATTTCAAACCCGACTGTCAAAATGCCAATTTCTTATAACGATTATTAAATCAATCGAAACACTGAAACACAGAACTGCAGTTTAACTATTGAAAATTAACAAAAAAAAAAATACACAATCATCGGTAACATTCAATATCAATTTTCAAATCACCGCAAATTAAAACGAGATTTAATTGGCATTTTATATAACAACACACTTTCCCCTTGTCAGCGGATAAAATTCTAATTCCATTGGTCATTGAATAATGAAGTTAGTAGCACCTGTGAAAGTCCAAAACCCTCGTCCTAATTTCGCGATTAATAGCCCACCGGGGCTCAAGTTAGAGAGGTCTGTTCGCATATAAAAACCCCCCCTTTGGCAAACAAACATTCGTATTAACCCAAAGCTAAACTCGAGCATAACAAAACACTTTCCAATCGTACAATCTACTTTTTCCATGGCAGCCGAATTGCTCAACCGCATGCAACACGAAATAATCCACAAAAAGCCGTGGCTTCCCCCCCCCCCAAAAGGAAAGTCTCTCCTTTTGCAAAGGAGTCTACCTGCCTCAACGAACATAATAGGTGCGTGTAAGGCCAGGTTCCCTACCTCGTTATACGAGACATTAATGAAATAAGCGTCGCTCTGTGGTCGTTCCCTAAGGTCGGACGCGAATCCGACTAAGCGTGGCTTTGTTTCGCGCGAACCCAAAGACTTTTTACGAGCGCGCTCAGGTGTCTCATTTTCTGCCGAAGAGGTGGCCGTAAGTGAGTCTCTGTTGGCCGCCTTATATCTTGGTCAGGACGAGAAGGCACAGAGTGTTGGCAAAGCTGTCGGTCGCGCTTGGTCGGCTGCGGTTAAGCCGCCGCAGTCGGTTTGCGTGTTCGTCCGTGTTCTTCGGTGAATAGGTGTCCTCGGTGCAACTCCAAACGAGTCGGCGCGACGGAGACGGAGAGACAACGACCAGCAGAGAGAACCAGTCGGCGCGGTCAACGCGGCTAACCGCACCGATGCTCTCAACTCGCGGCGAAACTCAGGCGAGCGAGGCACCGGCCACGCTCAACGGGTTGCAACGTGCGCACACACACAGCTTGGATTTACTTCCGCCGTTGCAATGTGACAATGTGCACGGGACCATGAGAAAACAATCGTTTAACGCAACGCTACGCACCATCGGCGTGGAGCACCTTGGTACGAGGAGTCAGCGCTTTTCTTTTGGTTCACATTTTTTTTTTAACGTAACACAAAAAAAAAAAAAAAAAAAAAGAAAACAAGAGATTGCTACTGGTGGCTAGATCGTTAGTTATACGGGGAAGATAATAAATCAGAAGGGAAAGGAATTTTTCTGGAGAGACATTTTTCGATAGACCTAAGTAATGCAGTTGGATGTAATCATATAGTTCCTTATCAAGGATAATTTTGATTTCATATATGAAATTTTAAACTATAGTTTAAAATTGTCAAAGTGAACAACTCGATGATGAAAATCATCGACAAGATGATAAAAATTCATTTCAGAATGGAGAAAATAAAAAAGATTTTTATTTTAATTTTCTTACCTTGATGTTTTCGCTGTAAGATAACCGCATCATCAGCTCCAGTGACTTTTTTAAATTTTGCAAAACATTAGCACATAGAATCGAAGACGATCGACCGATTCAGCTGCATTAAAGTATTACTGAAACGCACTCCCGAATGGTCCCGGAATATCTATAACATAATAAACATAATTATAAAGAGCAATTAATAAAATAGTAATTTTTATTGAAGCTTAATTTAATGGCCATCAATTAAGTTTAATGACCTTCGCGGAATGAATGAATTCGCCTTCGGGCGTATGTCCTGTGGACTTTCACCGTCCTACGTCAACAGTGTGGGGGTATGTTGCGTGAAAAAGGGATGGGGAGGCAAAAATATTGGATATTTTTCATTAAATGTGATAACATTTTAAGGGGAAGCAGTGACTGTTAACTGATTGTAAAATTTATTTAGACAATTTTTTTCTCCATTCACACTTATTTTCTCAATCACAATATTTCTGGAGTATGAACCTTATTTTTTTTTTTTTTTTTGTGAAATATAATACATGGACTATGGACGAGTCTACGAATTAACTTCTCAGTTCATGTCGCTGTTTTCGACCACCGTTGTTCACTTATGCTTTGACCCTACTTAAATCGTATTTAACTTATATAATGGATCTAACGATTGTTACTGTCTTAATTTGATACTTTATTAACAATGAAGATTATAAAGTTTAAAAAAATAAATTGATATAAATGTTTGTGTAAACCATTTGAAACTTGAACGATTAGACAAAAACGCAGAATTCGCCAGCACGAGTATTCCATGGACATAAACTAAGGGTTAAGAATCTGTTCTTAATTTGTACTGATGATATTTTAAAAATCTTTTATAAAAAACGTTTTTTGCCGTTATTCAAATTGTTTATTTAAAAACAATGCAATTCAATTTAATTTGAATACAATAATAAATATTGTCGTTTAAAAATAAAGAGGAACAAACATTAAAATACATTTGTTTATTGATAAATCCATGTCGTTGAAATTTTCAGTTAATTGAGAACAAATTAATGTTCGTAAAAATAGATGTAATAATGTATGTAGATAACAAGCGAATATAAATAAAGTAGTTTAAAATTATATTTGGGAAAAATTAATTTATCCATGCAATGTATAACTTGACCTAATTTATTAGTAATAAAATGAGCTTCGGAAATGTAACTTTTTATCTGTAAAAATAGTATATTTTTCATCGGAAATATCTTATGCATTAATATTTATTTTAATTATAAAACGAGATCCTCTATTTGTGTAAAATGCAAGTGATCAATACGCGTTGTAATAACTTTCGGAACAAGATATGTATTCGAAAAAATTGTCACCGAAAGTTTTTCGTAGAAATGCAAGTTAATTTCATTACCCATGCATTTAAATAACCTGATTTTCCATACCTACTTTTTGCAATTTATTCTGAAACAATTCCTACGCAAAAATTACAATTGTTCCATGTAACAACAAGTTTTAAATATTGGCTCGACTTTGAAATTTGCATTGAACATAACATGTCTTTTACTTACTAATAAAAATTATAATAAAAAAATTTGCAAAACTGATTTAAAAAAAAAAAATGAAATTTGTTGATTTTGCTCCCTTAAATTATTTGATGATGGTGAAACTGGCAGAAGATTAACCAGCAGAAGATTAAAAAAAATGCATTTACAATGATTTTAAAAAGTGAGCAAACGAAATTTTGGGCTGAGCAAACCCGAAAAGGATTACTCGCGTTTGCT
>JABFQA010002466.1:0-11217 GCA_022817065.1 Probaryconus sp. ZL-2020
TTTTTATTTGTTTTTTTTTTTTTTTTTTTTTTTATTGTTTATTGAAAAAGTTACTGACAAATAAAGTCATGTACTAAAAGACTTTCGAAAAGAAATTCGCTCTTGTTTTGCCTATTTATCAAAAGCTGGTTTAGTTGAGAATGTTTTCAAGGAATTTCCATAATGATTAGTATGTAAGAGAGTTGCAAAGAACTGACTACCTAAACTCCAAGAAAGCGTATGCACGCTTCATAATGATCCAAATGCACGCAAATCGTACGAAACCACTAGAAAACATAATTTTTCTTCATGCTACCTTCGAACTGGGTTGTCACGCATTCACCATTAACTCATTTCTCGGAATTGTCACATTTCAACTATTATATTTAATATCTATTGTTTTTAATATATTAACAGTAACGTTAATTTGATTACGACACCAATTAATTGATCGTTTATCGAAACAAAAAAAAAAATGTAATTCAGGATAGAAAGTATTCCTTTACACCGAGATATTATCGGAATATATAATTCAAAAGAAATTAAAAATAATAAATGCTAAAAAAATATTCTCTAAACAGGTTTGGCAATCTTACTAACACTTTCATTTATTTTTCATTGAGATTAAGGAACTAATCTCATTAATTTATCAGGAAGATCAATTTTCATGTAAAATGTAGGAGAGAATATTTATTAAATAAATTCAATTACGAGGAAGACTCTTTTCTTTTGGGAAACAAACTTTTTCTTTACTAAGTATTAATTTCTGAAAAGTGACGTTGCTGGAGGCTTATTGCATCTGCTATTAATAACAGGAACGTTTCTTTGACGACAATTTTTATAATAAAGAAATCTCACTGCATGTATTCCATTAATAAAGTTTAAATTAAATTAAAAAAGAGCTTTTAATGCCACGAGGAATTACAAGTTTTTTCCCTCTGAATCTGATAAGTAAGTAAAATTACTCAATATCATTATCTAATGATGGACTGCAAAGTTTATCAAGTTCGTTGCTCGCATTGCCACTAAGATTTGCCACTCTTTCTTGCTGTGATACAACAATTTCACAAAAGAAAAAAAAAAAAAAAAAACTTTTGTCATTATTGAAAAACATGGAATAAATCTAAAATTAATGAAGTTGAAAAATATTATAAATACATTATGTAGTCATAAATTATTTGTTAAGCTTATTATAATAAAATTTTCACTTAGTACTATTATGTTTCACACGTTATTAATGCATTAACACAAGCAAATATAATATTTAAATGCTTATTTATGTATGTGTATATAAATTATTTTTAAAACAGCGAAGGTAGCTTAAAAATCTATGATAAATTTACAACTTGACATTCCATTTCAATATGGGATGAGAGAAAGGAAACTTCGCAGACTGTCTAACGTCTGAGTGCACTTCACTTGAAAAAAAAAAAAAAAAAAATCTTACGTGAAATTCTGCTATATATGTTCGTAATTTAGAAATTTCACTGTTAATCTTTAAACTTTCATTTCATTTATCGATTATCTATAAACATTATTGTAAAAATGTTCATAAAGTTTCAGACTTGGATTTGGAAATAATTTTCATTCAGGTAAATGATCATCATGAGGTAGTGTTTAAAATGATATGTCAGTAATAATTTCTTTGTGTATTGTTCGATATTTGCAATGCAAGGAAAAGTTCAACCTTGTGAGGCTTCTGTTCTATTTTACGGAAATAAAATATTTTCTAAAAATATTGAATTATATCACTAATGGGATTACATCTAAGTAAATGTTATTACAAAACGCTATGTAATTTTACGTATCTATAAATTTTGATAGATGAAATTTTCATTAAGTCATAAACTTAAATAAAAATATTTTTATAATCTTTTGTCATGTAACTTGCACTTTTCCCAGCGACATTATACGCGGATGATTAATCGTCTACTTCTCCAAGCGAGTATATCGCCACATAAATGCACAGTAAACCAAAATTAATACTCTGCAGTTACAACCAAAATGAATGTTTAACATAAGTAGCAAAAAGGAAAATTCACTGCTGTCTGTTCAGTTTCACCGCGTTTCCGCTACAGCTTCCGTGGTTGGGCTTCCGCTTAGTTATTTCGATAAAACTTGTCATGCTAAATAACTACGCAAAATACTTTGATAATTACTAATAAGACATTTCAAAATATGTATCATTTAAATTAACTTTAATTCTTAACGATTTTATCTTCTTTTTTTTTTACCATAAAATATTCTATTCCAAAACGCACGAAACCGTGAATTGGCATCAATAATAACACAATCCATCGAATGAGGCTCATTTGCGGAACAACATTTGAACAGAGAATGAAACATTAAAAAGTCCGATAGAGATAAGTTGTGGAACAAAATAGCTACATTGTTTTCGGTGTCTGTTCGTACCAATCGCGCCTATCTGGAGAGGATCGCTATTTAAACTTTTTAACGACCGCGACTCTCGAGATTCTGCTCGTTCAGTCGAATGGATTGCGGGAGGCCGGATTCAACATTAGCCTGATTCATCGGTTAACAAATTCCATAACAGAATAAAAAATAATTAACCAGAGAGTTTCATTCTGAATTCTGCGGATTCCTCGGTAAATTGTGTTTTATGTTATGCAATGGAATAATTGTTGTATGAGTTTGATAATGAGGAGGTAGTATCATGAAAATAATGGACGAAGAATTTTCTATTATAATTGTAATTAAACTATTTGTGGAATGTTTTATTTTTTTTTTCATTTCTTTAATCTAAAAGTTTTACGACAATAAATATATTATTCCTTTCATGTTCAGGACCATCAAATTGAATGAGGCTATTGAGTATTTTAACAGGGATAAATTATGAAATGGGCCTTTGTCGAAAGCTCTTGGTACGCAATTAGAAAATAAAGAGCCTTTTTAAGTGGATTTAGTAAACGGAAATCCAATAATTCTAAATGCTAATAAATTTGCAATAAAATATAAATATTAAAAGGAAACCGAAACTGCAAGATGATAAACTCCATTCATAAAAACATTTCTAATCAATGTGCTTTGATAAATTGGATTCGATAATAATTCAATTGACAAATGAATGCGAATGGAGGCGTATCTCGTACAGGAAACCCAATACCAAATCAAATGATTAGATGTCAGTCAGTCTACTTTTGCGATAACGATATATGCTGTTAAAATGTCTGCTGATAATTTCTACATTATTTTTTGTTTAACCTTCGAAAGGTCTTCTCCAGTTAAAAAAAAAAAAAAATAATTTTTCACCTTGTATTTTTAACTTATAATTCAAACAAAAAAAGTAATTACGCGATAATTACAGCTCAAAATTGAGTGTACATTTTCGCAAAACTTTACGGTCGTTAAAAGTCAGTTGTAAATCTTGAAAAAATATTCCCTCCTGTAATAGCAGATGTTACAAAACCGTTACATAAATATTTTATTGCGGCGCGTTCGTTAATAACAATAATAAAAAAAAAAATCGAGATGTGGCTAAAAATGTATTATTCATTTATCAGCGACAATCGTACGTTCGTCAGTACGGTAACATCCGCCTTGATCTAATTAAAAGTTGCAGACGAGTCCGATCGACTCTAACAAGTCGCGTTACATATTACAATAGTCCTTGCTTTCTATGCCGACTTACTTCTCACACTCTGAAGGTTCTTACTTATTTTCAAACATTACTTAGTCCATAAATCATGGCTACAGTGTCCGGTGTAAAACTTGCAATTAAAACGTTGTCGATTGACGAAATAACAAAAGAATACCAATGTCATGATGATTCGAAAAAATTCTGCACTTATTTCTCATGAGGAAGTGTAAATTTTTCGAGTTGAATACGAGATTGAATTTATAGAAGAGAGTGCTAATTTGCAATATTAGGAATTCGGAAATTAAGAATGTTGCATTAGTGTTTTATGAAATACGATATTCACAAAAGAATCTCTCTGCGAGTAAAATTATTTCTATACATTTTTTGGTGGAAATGTATACAATGATAATTATATACCCCGATTATCCAATTTCGTAGAAAATTAACGATTGAAACGTTGCGTGATATTTGCAAAGGGAACGTAATTTAATTTAATTATGTAAATACTGAACCAGTGGAAATCCTTAAACATACATTAAACCGTTAACAAATATTTAGTAATTATGATTGTCAAATGTAAGCATAATAATAATTATCATACAAATTCACAGAAATGTTATCGCCCGTTTATCGAACTGGATTATACTATAATATGCATTTCAATTGAAAAAAGACAACAAAAAAACTTTGTGATAATAATTTCATTTAACCAAATGTATCGATGTGAATTTCATTTCTCAATATCCCATAATAAATCGTAATCATAAGTTTTGCAATATATTTTCCTCGAACATGAACAGTATATATTCTGTACTAATCTTTTTGGATTTTGTCACAAGGATATTATTTGTTTTGCCAGTGGGAAAATGTCATAATAAGTGTTATTACTGAACAGCAATTGGCGTAACATCAATCAGGCATTAATTCTCTCGACAATGTTGAGAATCACAAGAATCGATTCCGCGAAGACGTTTCACCGACAGCCAATCGACAGATGTTTTCATTAACATTTAATTATTTCCAACGATGATTTTAATCGCATGCTTAATCCCTTCGCATAAACTTTCCATTATTCGATTTCCGGCAGTCATTCAAATGTAAGCTTGCATAACGAAAACAAAACCGATGTTTTATCCATTCAATGGTACTGTTTATGGTAATTACTGTTTTATGCTAAATCCACCATTGAGATCGCATTAAAATTAATTACTCTTTTTACATGTATATTGAGATACGGATATTAATGATTTAAGCATCTTAATAACTTTTAAAAGAATCATTTTTTATGCAAGATATTACAGTTATCTTTCCATTTAAAATCCTAATAATAACCGGTGATTTTGATTTTGTCTTATAATTCTCATTCCAAACAAACCTGGTTATGCAATTTGCATAAATGAAAATTTAATAATGAACGTGAGAAACAAAATTAAGTCATGATCCAATAATCTTTTTCCTTATAGAATCTAAATTGCTCCAACAGTCTGTAGAACCATTGTTACTCAAATTTTGGAAATTATAATAGCACGACGACTAAATTGCATGCTCTATAGAACCAAAATGAAGTCATAGCCCAATAACTATGTGTCTTTACACCTCATCCATTATTTTGAAAGAACTGAACGTAATTCGACTAATTCCAAGCTTAATAGGGTATCATCATACCTAATTACATAAAGTTATAAAACTAATTTTTCGTGTCAAATTACGTTCTTTCAAAGTATCAACATTTCTCAATTATAACTAAATTCAATTGTATGTTATTACTACCGCCCAGGTCTAATTAGGTTTGATGAGGTCTCAACGCGTTTAGTTGCATTAAATTAATCCAGTTTATATCTAATCAGTTCCGTTTAATCTCATGTTAGGCCTAATTAATTTCCTTGGGATCAAGCTCTCTATTTCAGTTTTCTCTTGATTATGATAAGTTACAAAAAAAAAAAATACTAACGAATGATCGTTCTATTCTATCTGGACCATCCGCGTCTCTTCGAGCCTGTCTGACGGGCAATTAATATGTAATTCCTAACAATCTCATCCAATTTGTATGATCGTTAAAATTTCCTTATCCATCTCCTTTAATTCACTTGTTACTCAATTAATCCAATTGCAGATGATTGGATTAAAAATCGACCTTGACTTTCGAATGCAGGTCCTTCCCACACTTTTACTTCAATTTCAATTGCTATTATTAGAACTACGTGGAATATGGTTTGAAGGAATCATTGTTGCTGGATTTTTTTTTTTTTTTTTCTTTAAATGTTCATGTTTAGGTCGCTGACACGCGTGGCTTGCGTCATTACCAAGCGAGTTAGTTACATAAAGCTAGCTTGGGAATGTTGGTCGGCCGAGGGACGCTCATAATTAATCCAAAGTACCCGTTCGTTGAGACGTCCTACTATTCGCCATTCATCGAGCGCATACATGCATATCACGCAAGTATCCGTGAAAAAATAACGATGCTCCACTGATAGGATAAGTACCTCCTCTTTAACACCAATCACGTGGATCGTGACTTTCAGCACTTTTACTTCTTGAACTATCAAATGTTAGTTATCATCATTTAGAATGCCTTGGGATCTTCATTCGAATAGAAAAAGTTCCAATTACGATATGAAAAGTGAAGATACAAAGAAAAAAAAAAAACAGATTTTTCATTCTAAAATTTCATGATTTGAAAATGACGTTATGAATTGTACTTGACGTTTAACAAAAAAAAAAATTATGTATTTTAATGAAAATGTCTCGTTTCATTGCAGACAGCAGAATCATAGAGGAACGAAGTTGAGGCAAAATGAAGGCTGTTGAACAACAGCAACCCAATTCGATGGAATCTAATAATTCGACTAATGGTAGTACGGATTATGCTTATCGACCATTGACCACGAAGCATCGAAGGGCCGGAAGTACCGGGACGACTGGGGAAGAGGATTACACGACTGACGAGGATGAACTCTACGGCGACGAGACTGACTGCTCTGGTCCGTCTTTGCATCCATCTCACCTCATCCTGAAATCAGACTTGGCTCGAGCCACGACGGAACTTTTTGGATACGGTTCTAAATACGAAGATAGAGATGACGAACCTACTAGTCTTTTTGACGAAGATGACAATAAATTTCAAACCAACAAGTTAGTCGGATCATACACATTACTTCGAACAGAATATAAATGTTGCCATTTAAAACGAGATTTTCTTTTTATTCTTAATTGATTATTTATACGTAAGTCACATTACATAAACGTGAAACAATTACACAACGTGAAATTAAATAATTGTTGTGACAAAAATTTAATCTTCTTGAATCAAACGGCAATTATTTATCCATTTCCTACGGCTTTGTTGGCGATTAAAGAAACGGTGGCTTATTAATTTTCAGCTCTTCCAAGGCAATATCACTTTTCACGTACAACGAAAGCATGGTTCCTTCGCGCGGTGTTTTGACCAGGCACAGAAAATTATCCACTGCCAGTGACAATGCTATAGCAGCCAAAAATTCGGACGTACACAGTTTTTCAGATCAGCCGACGGAGCAGATGACAAAACTTAACGATAATAGGATTACGAGTATTGATATTGCGACTAATGAGATTTCAAACGATTCCAACAGCGATTCGTTAATTAAGGATGAAGCCTCAGAAACCAGGGACAGATGGTTTCACACGAATAAGGTCAGCAGTTATGTTCTAATCAGTATTCATGTAAAGGCGTACTTTCTGTTTTTTCATGCATTACAAAAAAAGTTAACTTTTTTATTCAGTCAAATTTATTTCTTTATAATCCTTTCGATTTATCAGAGATTTTGTTCACCAAACAAATGCAGTGCTTGAACAAATGGAAAGATGTATGAGATAATTCATTTTAGTGTGTTTTCTAGTCCACCTTTCCTTTAATAATCCTCATAAATTACTGTTAACTTTTGAAATATGGTTTCCTTCGCAGGAAGAACCGAAGGAAGGCACAAACGAGATGGAAAAAGACGACGAAAGTTCCTGCGCGGCTATGAGCTTAGAATGGAATAGGGTGGCGGCCGAAGTTAAAGAGCACGCCGTTACAAAGCTGCAGGAAGAGCTTAAAAAGGCGCACGAGGAGCTCAAGCTCAAGGACGAGGAAGTATCCAGGCTTTCGCGGATCCGTAGTGACGTCGAGGCAGAGCTGCAAGAGCTCACAGCCAGTTTGTTCCAGGTATTAACCAACGTTACAATCGACCAAAACAATACACTTCGTACATTTTTAACTTATATAGGATAATTAAAAGTATTAATAAAAAGAGAAAAAAAGAATGTCACTGTTTCATTCAATTATTGGCAAAACAATTGTATCATTGAAGATTTCAGTGTGTCATTTTTTTTTTTTTTTGACAAACAAAAAATTGGTATAATTATTTTTAATTCACTGTAATTTTGTAGGAAGCCAATAAAATGGTTCAGGAAGCAAATATCCGGAAAGCAAATGCAGAGAGACTTTTGGAGGAGTCGAGAATGAAGAATGAAGTGTTGGCCGCGGAAGTGGCCGCCCTAAAAACACTGGTTTTAACTTCAACTCCTGCAAGACCGAATCCGCATTTGCATCCGCAGATAGATACACGATGTCGAAACGGAAATGGGAATGGCGACGATGGCCAACCTGGTCTCTTTGCGAAGAAGCATCGTAGGTACGGTTACAACTGAATACATCATTACTAATCGAGATTATTAAGTTACACTTTGACACAGTATTCAGAATTGAATATTGTAATTTGAAACTCTATTCGGTTGTAATCAATTTCGATATTCTGTGAACTGAATATTGTAACCGATAGAGTAATTCTATTCTATTTAAACGCTGGAACTTTCCCCTTTTCGAATCTAATCAACTCCTAATGGATTTAACTTGTACAGGTCCCCGTCTCATTTTAATTTAAAATACGGACGTGAAAATTCACCGCCGGAATCTCCACAAAAAGAGCAAAGGATTTCACTGCCGAGCGATAAGGCAACCGACACATACGACAAGGACTGGGAGAAGGACAAGTGCAAAGAGAAGGAACGAGAAAAGGAACTCGAACGGGAAAAAGAACGCGAAAGGGAAAATCAGAACAGAGAATCCGGCCCGGAAGTGGATCCAAGAGTGTACTCGGAGTTCCTCGCTTGGAAGGAGAATCCCAGCTTGGATAAAAGCGAGCCCTTCATAGGTCGGGTTTTCCGTGAGGACATCGATCTTTGTCTCGACTTCCCAAATGAACAGCTCGGCTCCAAAGTGCGACAGGCTGTGCTAGACGGGAATATCTTTATCGAGGCAGTCAGCGATAAAACCAAGCCAGCTTTTCCAAAGTAAGTTGTTTTTTTTTTTTTAGACATCCATCAAGATGCCGAACCAAGGATAGGAAGAACCGCATTATTTCCATAATGACTTCCCTTTTAGATATTTCATTATTGAAACTTCATTTCAAAAAAACCTTCTAATTCATTTTAAACGAACTGGATAATGTTGATTATTTATTACGAGGTTTTTGTAGGATTGAAGATCTCGACATTTTTGTTGGTACTTTTTCGACGATCTGTCTGTGATGTTAACAGTTTCAAATTTGTTGAAATGTTTGAGAAGCGTATGAGCTTTAATAAATTTTAGTTGCAAATTTTGTTTTAAAACAAAATATTTTATAGACTTGTTTATGATAAAACGTTTATGTTGAGTGGAATAATTTATTTCAAAGTTTTTAGAATTTATTTCATACACCATTTGGTATCTATTTTATGAGAACAAAAGTAGGACAAAAAGTATTTCATTTCTTTTATAAAATATAAAAAGATATTAGTCAAATAATATCCAATGTATTTTCTTACGAGTGTCCTGAATTTCAAGAAAAACACATTAACGTTATAAAAAATAGTTTAACAATAAAAGAAGTGATTAAATTTGTATCCTGGTTGGAATGCATCATCTAACCAACCGACTGAAACGTATAAAGTTTAACTATTTAATAACAGAAAAGGTGTATATATTTTCTACTTTTAACGTTGTATCACTTTACATTTTTCAAAATTATTTGTCTTAAAATAGACTTTGGTCTTGGAAATAAGTTTCCGAACTGACGCGAAGGAAGATACTGTGAAAATATTATCTTTAATAATTCATGAAATGCATTGTATAATATATTCTAGACTCTAAAAGAAGTAAAAATAAGAAGAAAAAGACTGATTTAACGAAACTTTATAATACTCAATGTAAAATGACTGATGAAATAAATTTAAAAGCTAAGTATTTGACAAACATCTATTATCGATTGCAAATGCATATTACCGTTCCAATAAATCAGGTCATTTATCAGAAATGCCGTAACATTGAATTGATTGAAAAATAATCTTTCCTCGGCTTTAAAAGCGACCGGAAATATTCTCTAATGGCATACATTTGTCAAACTTTTCAGAAGGTGCGCTCTTTTAGAAGCATCCCGTCATTGCCACTACCGTATGAGACTGGGGGATCAAGAAAATCAATGGCACTTTATTTCCCAAATATGCCGTAATAGAGTAAGTAAAATGAAAAATTAATTTCCTTTTCATTCCATTTGAAGCACTTAAACTCAATAAATAATCATTCTATTTTCTTTCTGTTTTTTTAGATAATAGCAGTTATTGAATTTTTGAATTATCTGCGGTACATTGAACGAGGCCTCGTAAAAAGTTCAGGTAACACATTTTCTTTGTTACACAACCAAGTGTTTAACATCAATTATTTATCAAAAGTTTATTATTAACATGTTTCCTTTTACATAACAAAAAGGAAAGGAAATATTCATTACACATTGCTGTTGCTTAAAAATTTTATATAAATTTATATTTCAGTCCATGACATTTACTGGGAAATAACCAGGTTGAGGAAGGAAATGGTTAACGCCCGATTAGGTTTAATGCTTTCATCATAAAATGCAGAAATATCGACTTTCGTCTAGTCTTTGAATCTCTTTCCAGTTTTGCCTAGACATCTCTTAACATTAGTTGCGAAATATTTAGGAATATCTCGAGTGCAAATATATTATTGAAATAACAGCATAGATGATTAGCGAGAAACGCGATCACGAAGAAACGATTTGAAATGAGGCTGTGAATAATCCCCAGAGTCGCGGGATTTACGAAGAATCAACAATTTTTTACTACGTCGATGACAAATCCGCGTATTCCATTCACTCAGCATCAAATTTATTGGGCGAGAAGATACACGCGCTCATCAAGCGAGATAAGATTTTTCAATCCTGCGGATTTAACAAAATATTGCAATGAAATGTAGTAGAAATAGAAAAGGTTTCTTTTTATTTCCACTAATTTCATTGTAATGTTTAGTCTTCCAATGTATTCACAGGATCTTCCTGCGCGCAAAATATTTATTGAAATTTTGTTGTTTGTAATTTTACATTTATTTATTCACGGATGAAAATTTTATTTTACTTTGACAAAATTGTGCAATTGCGTAATTGTACAAAATCAACCATATCATCAACAAAATTGTATATATGCATTGTATATTTGTTTATAATTTTAAATATGTAAAAAATTTATATTCTCGTTTATTATGTAGATAGAAATTAATGCGGATGAAATATTTAAGATATTGAAATATAATTTGATTTCATGTTTATTAATGTTACATGACTTTACAT
>JABFQA010002467.1:0-11216 GCA_022817065.1 Probaryconus sp. ZL-2020
TTGAAAATTTGCAAAAAAAAAAAACAAATTCTTAGTTCAATTAAGAAGGTAATATGTAATTGAGTGAATATCCACAGAATATAAAAAAAAGCTTTAAACAGTATAAGAAAAAAAATCATTAAAATGCCATTAAAAACAATAACTGCCTGCAATCACGATACGCGAATAGGAAAATTTTCCAGATATTTCGACGCTTATGTAACACTATAAATGCCGTTTCCAGGGAATGAAAAAAAAAAATTGCAATAAATATGTTTATTAACAAAGTAACTTATATTATGATTTGTTAATGATGATATAAAACTGAATGATGATTTCTAAGCTAAATAAACTCATAATAATTGTGATACATACCCTCCCTGGTTCAATCGTTATTGAACTTTGTTGGTTCAACGTTTGAAAAGGCCGAAGTTCGTGCTTTCCAAAATTACCCAAGACTGTGCACTTAATAGATTGCTCAGGAAATTCAAAAGAACTCAGAAACAAGAACAAAATCAGGAAAACTTGATCTGATTTTAGATGAGGTTTCGACTAGCTTATTGGGAGATCAATGTAAATCGTGTCCAACCTCGGTGAAATTTGAAAGGAATCTGAAAGCTTGTCAGAACTCGTTTCTCGTGCTCTGACGTACGTGAAGTGGAGAGGTGGATAATCGGGATTTCCCCAGAAATTCCGTTGATACCAATATTTGATTCGCTGCTACAGAGGAAACGTAGTTCCTGTATAGGCTTGAATCTGTAAATGGTTAGTGCAAACGTCAACTAAATGAGACTGCTATTAATTTGATTGGTAGGAAGTGACGAAGTATCCTTCCAATCGTAGAAAGTATGTCGTCATTTTCCGCGAATCTTAAGTATTTATTCCTCATTATAAATCTTTTATCTTTGTTTTTTTAAAAGATAACAATAGTAGAATTTGAGGGAAATTTAAAATATTCAACGTTGATGTCCTCTGAACCGTGTGTTGTACAGAAATGTGGATGATGAAATAATCTTGAAGATTGGGTTCTACAAGGATTTTTAATAAAATTTTAATTTTTGAAAATCTTAGAAATCCTAACAACGCAGGAACGTTCAGAAACGTTTATTGAACGTTCATTAAACGTCTGCGGACAATCGTCTTTCACTAACAAAGATTTTTTGAAAGAGAATTTTCCATTTCAGTTTTTTCTAAAAACAAATAGAAAAATTACTTTTTCTTATTATTATTACGTTATCAGTAATAATAATAATATCATTTTTAATATAAAAAAATTATAGCAATGGAAAGATTATTTGGAATATTGCATTTATGTTATATAATGTTTTTACATTATTAATTATTCAGTGATTAAAATAATATTTAATAAGAACATTAAAAATAACTTCATATTACATAAGACAAATTATTTTAACACTGGAGAAAAAAAAAAGTCCATTAAAACATAATTAAGCGCTGTTAATTGTTAGCAGGTGGTCTTCTGATAAAAAAAATGACGTAATTAATTTCCGAATTACAATATCCTCTCATCAGTGGTACCAAATAGAAAATTAAGAAATTGTGTGAAGCAATTCAAACAACTTCACAATTCAAAGTTACTAGGAATTGTGTTTCACTCTTTTTTAACAGGTATTAATAGAAGACAAAAAAAAAAAGTTTAGCTTTCTTCGGTTCAATATTTTATAACGCAAACGCGCTCTTTATATCGCAATCTATCCAAACAAATGTTTTGACATTTTATTGATTTTAACTATACATTTATTTTATAAAATAAATACAAAAAGATAGGGATAATATTTATTGTCGGCAATTATGAAACGATTGCAAAAAAGAATCGGCACAAAATGAAACCCGTCAGAATTTATTATATGTAATGTTAATTGTATGCGCGTGTCGTATAAAAATATAGCTTTTGATTATCGTTATTGATTATTCATTAAACATCATAGAATTAATTAAACGTGAGAATAACATTTATGAATTACGTATGTTAAAAATAATTACCATTACATATTACGTCGTTTATTCATTCTTTGTAGTTTTAGTAATAACAAAAATGTAATAAATGGCCATATAAAAATGATAACCGGACTTTAATTTGGTAATTTAAATTTGCACTGCTGAGGTAACTAAATAAATTAGCGAGTCGCAACAAGTCATGTGTTATTTAGTTAGTGAAGCATCTAAATCTATTTATCGTAACTTTTAATTACATGCAGTTGCAACTTTCGAGAAAATATAACCGTATTCAACTGAAACAAAATTTACCCTAATAGAACAATACATATATTATACGTATAGATAGATGGACATTTAGCTGTTATTTAGCTCTTATATGTATAATATACGTATAATATATGTATATTCTACGTTCAAAATATGTATGTTCTATCGGGGTTATTATATAGATAGATATAAAACAATAAAATAAAATATTATATATTACATTCACAGAAAAATACAGTCAATTACCACAACAATGTTATTATTAACATCAACTATTCTCTGAGTGCAGTCTTTAATGCGTTGCGATTTGTTTCACCCTGCCAAGTGAAATAAATAAGCTATGGTCAGACTTATCAGCGCTCTCGACTTTGCAATAGTCATATATGCAGAGTATTCACTTTCCTTACGAGTCATACGAAGTATAACGAAGGAATTATGCCTAACTTTGGTATAAAGTTTACTAATAACGTAATAGTCATATGTATAGTATGCATTCAGCTGTGTGTATTTTACATACATTTAATTGAATGGATGCCTCATGAAATTTGTTGAGCCTAAATTAATAAATATTCATTTATATTACTTTTTTGTCAACATTACTAGATTATATTATTGTTAATTAAGGAACAAGTAGTTGAATCAATATTTGGTCAGCCCTTCAAAAAAAATAAATAAAATTAAATGAAATAACTCACTCAACAAATGTATCAAACTCGTTATTAACTTGGAAACATAATGATTAATGTCGAACATATTATCCAAATACTGCCAGCTAGTAAAACGAATGCGATTAAAAATACATCTAGTGATGCGCTTGGTGGTAACTTTAATCTCAATGCTGTGCTACATTATGCATCGTGTCACTTTAAGCTCATCCCACCAAAAAGGCGATTCCTTTCGTAGTTTAAGCGGTACGCGTCAACTTTCTACAATTTTGCATAATATAAATTATGTAAATTCCGAGCCAACTTCAAACGAAAAAGCCAGAGGCACTGCAAGAGTATATTTCTATCTAACGGAGATGAGCCTCATTTATAACACGTATGCTTTTACGCATCATTTACTGTTTTATGATATGAAATTTTCTTCGACCACTTATACATTACTATATATCCACACTTGATCAAAAATAATGCCCATTTATTTTTTAACCTTTTTATACGTTATTGTGCAATTAGGCCAAAGCAATTTTTTAAGTAAGTTGTCCTAATTTTGTGTCCTGTATTTTTAATTTCATCAAGACTAAAGGAATATAAAGGTTTAGAAATGTTTAATTGATGTAAATACTTACTGATGTAAATTTATTGCAATTGAATGAAAAGGACATACGTACAAAACATAAAAAAGAGAATTTTAATCTAATTTTTTTTCAAATTAAATACGATAAACTATGTATCTCAATTCTTTTGCAATTATAAAAAAGTATTATTTTCAATTCTCTTTAACTTCATTCCACTTGATGAATAAAAGTGGGTAAATATTCACTTATGAAGGATTAACTGTTAAGAATTCTCCTCATTATTCTAATAAACTAAAATGGAATCTTATGATGTGTAATATGGAAATGATATGTACAACATTTAATTAAAAAATACATTTATATTATGAACATATTTCTGTATCTTTTATGTAATATTATATAAATAATTATATACAAGATTTAAGGATGTATTGTTTATCATAAAATAAAAGTTTACAAAAAGTTCACTTTCTCTCTCTCTCTTATTTTTAACTATTTTGATAATTGGATGGTCTGACAGATGAAAAAATAGATGAAAATAATGACAAAAATTCATTAATAATAATAGTGTTCATTGTCAAAATGTTATTGCTACGGAAATATTAGAAACTTGAAATTTGACAAAATCACCTCAGGGCTGAGGAGGTTAAGCAATTTATATAATTTCAATGAATGTACTTAAATTGCTGTCAATTAAAGTTTGCTTTATAATAAAAGAAAAAAAAATGAAAACTTATTTCATATCAAATACACCCTTAATTACATTGATCGTATCTTTACAAAAATGAAACTAAAACTAATATATTTATTATTAATGGTGTAAACCAATTACTAATATTTTGCTGTATGAATGCATGTTTACAATAGTATATTATACAACAAGGGAGACAAGCGAGCAATTAATACATGCTCTCTCCGTTGTTGTATACGATATTTTTCACAAATAAATGTTTCTCTCTTACAAAATTGAAAAATAACTACTATTTTTCACTTCAATATCCCAACATGCATTTTTTCATACACTTATAAACTATTGTGTACAATTTTTACAACTTAAATTAAGTAAATTTTTTAATTTGAAATATTCACGATAGTAAAAATAATACGAGATAAATCTAAATCACAATTTTCAAGCTTTGAAACTTTGTTACTATTATTTATCATCATAAGTTTCAAGAACGTGAGCTAGATGTTCATTGTCTCTTGGTTTTTTGAATTGTCTTCGTCTATTATTTGGTTTCTTTCTCCTAATTTGAACAGGTTTCTTGAGACCATGATCTTGCATTGAACGAATACCTTGTTTCTCTAAATATTCATTAATCTTCATGTCATCTATTGCATCAATTGGAACAGATCGCCATAGTTTTTTGAATTCCTCGTCGACATGAAATTCAGCAGTTTTATCATTATAAAATACTATCTTCTTTTTATCTCCAGGCCTTGTGATATACAAAATTTCACTCTGCAAGCTCTAAAAAAAAAAAAAAAAAAATTGAAATGTTTATCAGATCATTTTATATAAAACTGAATTGTAATGATAGTTTTGTTAATAGATCTTATTAAATACCTTTAAATGCTTTTCACTGTGAGGCAAACTTTCTTGAATGTCTTCTAACATAATACCACCGAGACCTTTCAAATCATGTTGTTTTAATAATCGTAACAACGATTTTTTATCTTTTATTTTATAAGATGGTTTGAAACAATATTTTCCATCTGGTGTGGTATCTATCTTCGGATTCTTGGCTAATGATTCATCTTGCAACCACTGTCTTGTCTATTTTGATAAAAGAAACATTTTCATAGATGTCAATATTTTTTTATAAATTTATCAATAAAATCAAAATTAAACCAAGTTGAAGTGTTTTTTAAATAAACATTTAAATACCTTTGATGTAATATCCAACTGATTTGTTTCATCGAGTATTTCTTGAAGAGTTAAAGGATGATCATCGCCCTCCTGATGTCTTGTTTTCATATGTTTAACTATTTTAGCTAATACAGAAAACTTATATTGAGAACTTCCTGATAGTGTTTTGTAATTAACAATATCCAATTTCGGGGCTGATGAAACTGAAGGTTTTAGTTTCTTTCGTGGTGGCTCATTGTGACTGATTTCTTTTTCAGTTTCTTTTTTCTTTTTTTCAACACTGAAATGTAAATAATATTTATTATTAACTATAAATACATTTATATTAAATATTTATATAAAATAATTTTATATTTATTAAATAAATATGTTTGACATTTAAATATATATATATATATTATAGCATTGTTATTATATATAAATAACTATTATACTTACGTTGGTGTTGAAAGAGCTCTTTTTTTAAAAAGTTCTCGTTCCCTCAATAGAGCTGGATCCATTTTTAATGAACTTTAACAATTGTTTATTTATTATTATTACTATCTTTAGTCCAAAGATAACGTCAAAATTATTTTTCAATCACACTACCTTTGTGCTAAGGTATTTTTTGAGAAAAACAAAATGTAATTAACAGTAACTATCCCAATTATTCTGAAGAAAACAATTTTTCTATTTTGTGTCAACTGTAATTTATATCTGTTTAATTAATACAAAATTACTGATACTGATTATAGCACGTTTCTGTTGCTCGCCTTAGTATTACTCACTAAAATAAAATGGTTCGATATACCTTTAACATCACAACCAATGAGCCACGTGGTCGTGACCAACATGGCCATCTACCGCCAAAATTTGAAAAACTATTTTATTAATATTGTATTAAAAAATTACATATTTAATAATAAATGGAAATATTACATATTATAAATTAATTTCAATTACTATAGTTAGTAATAAAATAGAAAATAAATCAAATTGGAAAGTAAAATGAAAAAATATTTCCTTTACAAGAAAATAGAAGAATTTAAGATTAAGAATGATAAAAAATATTTGTCAAGTGTCATTTTGATTAATATAATTTTTTTTTTTTTAAATTATCAATGAATAACATTCCAACTTTGAATATTGCAGATATCCACTCTATTAGCTGAGTGATATAGATTTTGACTGTATCAGATCAATAACCAACCCTTGCAAGTTTTACTACCCCTTTTGATCTCTCTAACCACTTTGTTCCTTTGACCATTAATTGGTAATTGTTCTGAACATTAAATTTTTGATTGATTCTTCGATGAACCCCTCGCCTTCATGTAATTCAAGATTTTTTAAATTGATTATTTTTAGATAAAGAGAAATGTCAAAAGGGATGTCATGGCAATTTTCAATTCACCAGTTAAAATGATTTTTTTTTCTGTTCTATAATTATGTTCTCAATGTCTTTTTGATCTTAATGTAAAAGGAAAAATGTTTTTAAAAATCTACTGAAAATATTTAAATAAAATCTTCAGGGTTGAATTCAACGTTATCCGTCGAGAATTTCTATTTGGAAATAGTATTATCGAACAGATGGCACCTTTGTGAAACTTTTGAGTCACTGAAATTTATATTTCAAATATTTTTTATATTAGCGAATACATCTGTTATCAAAATCCCAATTAATGTTTTGGTATTAGACGAGAAATTTGATGATTTCAATAATCTACATCGTATTTTACGATATATTTTTTCCCTTAATTTGTATATCATTGAAATCCAAAATCGGTTCAATAAAATCTTATTCGATATTTTTTATTAGCACAATTAATTATACTTTGTAAATGTTACTTTTCAAGTGAATGAGAAACTCTCGATGTCCTTCAAAGAGAGGCCATCAAATATAGACTTCCGCCACGCGTCTGTTACTACGACAGGAAGTTTTACAACTAGTTGTTATGCAAGGTATTATTAATAGATCTGTTATTAATTTTTCATCACAAATGTTATACATTTTGAATCACTACATAACATAGTTTCTCTCTGCATGAGAAGGATTGCAATCATTCATCCAACGCAAAGAGTTATTATGTTAATCCTTTGATAGGGTCTTTTTCATAGTATTTCAATTGGCACTCCCATCAAAAGTTTGTAACATTGCATTAATAACGTTTGCAAATGATCTCAAGAACTGTATTAGTATCTTCTGTGGTTTCAGAGGACTTTTCGGAAAAAGTCCTTGGGAAAAAATATGCATTTTGAGATTGTTCTGCAGATCCTTGCTGGAATACACCTTACACCCTATACGATAAATTTTGATTCGTCTGTCTAATGTAGCTCGTCAACTTTCTTTTTCGTATTCTGCATTTCTATTTCAAAAGAAAAATAAAAAAAAAAAGGTAACGGTAAAAAATAGGTCAAACGAGCAAAAATAGTTGATCGGTGAATATTTCAAAATCCGTTCCGATTTATTCAATGCCCGAATTATTTTCCCTTAATAATAGAATGATTAAAAAGAATAAGTCAAATATACCAAATCTACTCGCTTAATTCCAGAAAAAAGGCTCAATAAATAATACCACTTACTCGACTGGAAGGTGATTAAGAAAAGCTTTTTATTTTCACGCTTGAAATTATTTGGTAATTAGAAACATTTAATTAAACAAAACAAACTGGATTTTTCAATATTCGAAAAAAAAGAATAACAACGATGGTACTTTCAACCCTCCGTTTCATTTTCCAACCCTCCCTCCCCCATCCCATAGGAACTGTTTAATTCAACAAATTTCCGTAGATTAGACGGACTTGAATGATCATTACAAAATGAAAATGATTTTATCTTTATTAGGGACATCGCATGGGGTTGTTCAATTCATTAATTAAATGTAATATTTTTTTTTTTTTTGCCTTTCGTACCCTGCAGCATGATCCGCGTGCAAGAAAGGAAGGGGCAAGTATTGATTGAACCAGACGAGGCCATTGCAGGGTAAAACTAGGTCGAAACCACTCTTCTTCACGACGAGAGATGTAGGGTGCGACGGAGATGGAGATTCGAGTAAGGGTGCCCCTTGGTCCCCCACCTTCTTTACGACGGGCTGCGTTTGCGTTTCTCGTAGTTTCAAGTGTGGAGGGATCCTTGACATAAATAATCAGCAGTAGAGCACATCTGTTGCCATGGGAACGACATCGATCGCTCCAACAATCCCCTTGTGCTCTCCCACCCCTTATTCCCGTTCAGCATTTTTCTTTTTCTGTTATCCACTGATCCTGTTCTACTTCCTCAAACTTTTTGCTTTGGTCCTTATAAACACTTTATTTCCAGCGGTTTTCTAAATGGGAATCATCTGATTCATATTTTCAGAGAAACAGGTCTCATTGTGGAAAGATACCAGAAACTGAAAATTCATGATTTCCTTGAAACAGTTCCACAGAGTTTTCTTATTATTTTCACTATTGGATCTTTTCTTTTTTTTTTTTTTTTTTTTTCAACAACTGAAAACCTGTAAAAATTAATTCGGTGTGCGTGTCGAATAAGGGCACGTGATGCGAGTCAATCACGTGGTCAGCCCAATAATTTAGAGCAGAATGGCTCCGCCCATTTGATACAAACGCAATCCACGAGATTACTTAGAAATTATTTTATTTAATTAAAAAGAATATTTGTTAATTAAAATGTTATGGTTTAGGTTCTTTCTACATTTAGATTTATGAATTTTATGTTTGTTATAAAACACCCTTATTTGTATTTAGTAAAAATTAATAATTAGTAAAATACACAAGATTTTGCATAACTATATTTGAAGAGAGAAATATTCAGTTTTACACATCCAATGGAACATGTTTTATTGCGATAATCAGCATCAAAGCAGCGTGTGGGTGAAACTCAAGGTTCTCCTAGATTAGTTTGGCCTCCGATCATTCTCTCGCTATACGCTAATGATCATGCATGAAGATCTTCAATCTACGATAAAAGCGTTGTATGCAACGAGCACACGAGTAATCCCGATTTTATATTATTTTATGGATTCTAATTTTCTAAGTTTCCAGATACATAAATATATTAAATTACGATCTCATATATTTTTCGTTATAATCAATTTCTAAAAATCTATTTCCTCGTCTAGTTACTTTCTCGCCCTTCTTTGAAACTACCTTCTTCTGCAAAAATTTCTAAAAAGGAAAAAAGTAGGATTTTGCGAAAGATATCATATTCTGCACAAGACTAATGTTGTTCATTTAGTGCGAAGAGAATCATTTGTTTTCAGTTGGAATTGAAAATGATAAATTTCTGTACCAAAGCAATGTAATGATTTTGATATTAAGAAAAAACAATTACTTCTGTAGTCAATTAATGTTTCTATTGATAGTAAAATTATTCTTTCGACCACAAAGAATTCCATTTAACATTTATAAAAAAAAAAATCTGCTGCATTTCCTTGAATGGGAATACCATTCTTCAGAGCAATATTGAATTTCTTATTTTCCATTACTTCTCGTCGGTTATAAAAAAAAAAAAAAAGTTACGCACTTTGAACGCATTTTCTGTTAATAAAAATCATGTTTCTCTCTTGAACAAATATATCCGTAACCTTCGACTTTGTGCAAAAGGAACGCTTAACAGTTTTGTAATGCCTTTTCTTATAACTCCGTGTGCACTGCATGTTTATTTCATTAAACGCATACCGAAAGGAAAAGCCATTTAATTAATAACATTTCTAATAATTTACAACTGTCGGCAACTCTCACAAAAATATCCTTTTGCAAATTCATGCATTAAACAATTGCACTGAATATTATTAAACCTTCTAATCATTCATAAAAATGTCTATAAAAATTGTGTATGAATGAAGAATGAATTCACATACATATAAATAACTCTCGACAGTTATTTATATGATAATATTGGCAACGAAGTTAAATAAGTATTATGCGTTTCCCAATTTCAAAATACAATATTTCCTTTTTATATTTGCGAATCATGCAACTCTGTTATATTAGAAATCCAAGTTGACTCGTTGAATAAATGATGTTGCGTGAGTTTTGTCAAACTTTGTATTATTGTGCATCAGTGTTTTATTTTTTATGTACTCAAAACGCAAGTTGTTTTAGGTTCAACATATATATATATATATATATATATATTTATTTATATATACTCATTTCTGGTCATATATAGGAGAGTTGTAGGTGGGGCAGGAGGTAGGCATTGTTCGACCTAGTTCGCGTACTATATCATTGCTGGAATGTAGGACGGCCGTGTGCATGCGCGGAGAATATGTACAATATACACGTGTACATACTGTGCAATGTCTCACATATAAATACGTGTATGTGAGACGGTCGATTTTGTAAGGGCATTGTTCGCAACAGCTTTGTGTCGCTGAAATTGTCCCACTTATTAACTACGTCTTCATTCCTTCAATAAACTTCAAACTAATATTACAAAATGACGAATACGAGTAACACTTAATAAAGTCTTCGAGCTAACTACAAATTATACAGCGCATGAAAAATTAACACTTATGCAGTCGTGAATGCACGTCCGCAGATTTTCCAACGTCAAATATTTTATTAATCTATATATTTCTTACACTATTATCATTACAAAAAGGATGTACCTTTTCAAACCATTGTACATTGTAAATGAAAATAATCTTTCATGATTGACGTTTAAAATAAAAAAAAAAAAAAAACTTTTGAATACTTTAATTATCTACGACTGTCTGTTCGATTGGAAAATAAGTCAAATAGAAAGTATTATATAACAGCAAATAGTAGTTCTAATGACCTCAATACTGTTAAAAGCAGATATATAATTTAATAAATATATTATTTTCAGGCAACGAAAATCATGCGACAATCAATAGAAATAATATAAAGGATTTAATGGAGAAGAAGTCACCTGAGCTATTTAATTCTAACATCACG
>JABFQA010002468.1:0-11215 GCA_022817065.1 Probaryconus sp. ZL-2020
GTAATTAAAAAGAAATTTTCCAAAAAAAAAAAAAAAGAAAAAGAAAAAGAAAAAAACGAAAGCAAGCAATTATGAAGTCTCAGTAGAGAAAATGTAGCCGGTCGCCTGGGGCTCGTCGCTCTTTTTCTATCGTGTGGATTTTTCACGTAGCTCTTCTTCTCTCGCGTCAGCAAAAAGCGAGAAGAAAAGCGCCCGAAGCGGGGCGCCCTATCAATCGGCCTAGAGGATAGAAATTACACGCTCGGAGCTGAAACGCCGAGGCCGAGGCGCGTATCGCTTTAATTCGATAACCTGTTTCCTTTTTACGAGCCGATTGCGCTCTCTCACGGAGGCTGCAGTTTTTTGCTCGCCGTTGTGTACCTGCGTACAAGCGGATCCCGAGCCACCCGGGTCTCGATTCTCGGCTCTCGAACCGCCGTGGCCGTGAAAGTTCGGAGCGTTCACGGACGGCCAAAGTGCCTCGCCTTGCGCCACGAGACGACCGTTTTCGTCAGGAAACCCGACCAATTTTCGGTCCGCTTGATATTCACAAAATTTCTTTCTCTTTGAAATTTATTTATCATTTCCGATGTTTCGTTGATAATAAGCACTGTAATTTTCACGCGTGTATTTTCTACTGGATAATATAAAGAGTAGATTTTTCGCTTCAGTGTCTGTCTGACTCCGGACCCTACTTCATATCTGCGCCACTTAGCGCACGCTCGCTCCTTCTTCTTCTTCTTCTTCTTCTTCTTTCTTTCTTTCTTTTTTTTTTTTTTTTTTTTTTTTTTTTTTCTTCAGCGTCGTCGTCGTTCATATTTCTCGCGTTAGTCCGCTGAGTTCACGGGTTAATGTTCCTCAGCTCATTGCAACGAGCGCTGCGTACTTATATTTAGATCGTGCGTGCGTTGGACAGTTCAATGCGCAGCGCAGCGCAACCCAACTGCATCCATTGTCCGTTGTTTGACAGTTTCGAGTACCGTATGCCATTTTTAAACGTTGCTCCCATATGTCCAATTTTTACTAATGAATGTCTATTGATCCCTTTTCTTTTTTTTTTTTTTGTCAAATGCATTTTTACTTTACTTGCATTGAAAGAAATACTACTGCATTTCTTTATACGAAGTTTCGAGTGTTTAATGAAATAATAAATAATAAGGAAATGATTAAGTTTTGAAATGAAATTATTTTATTCGTCCTCGTCTCGAAATTCTTGGAGTTTGAAAGTTTTTAATTTTGGCACGAGTTTCGACTGCGTATACATAATTTGGTATTGCGATTTTCTCCGCTTTCTGCAAATAATGGATCGCGATTTCCAAACGGATCGTTGATGAATAAAAGACGAATTCACGCCAATTACATCGAAAAGTCATTAAATTGTGCGTGTCGTGTGGCTAGCCTTGACAGGAGCCTGTGATTAACTTGAAAAAATTGCGTAAAAAAATTGTTCGCTACTTTTCAACTCATAAATTTCAACAATTATTGTAATTGCAATACGCGTTTCAAGGATTTTTTCAATTTCAAATCATCACCGTCAGATGCCAGTTTCATCATTTCTTAACGGTGTCTCGAAATCATTTCAAATCATTTTATAATGCCAAGGAAATTTATTAATGGTAGATTTTGAATACAATCCTAATTGTGCAAAATATTCCTGTATAATAACTTTTAAAAATAGTTTTCGAAAAAGCACATAAAATTAAAAATAGTTTTACGACAGACCGTTACAAGATGACTTGAAATTAAAAAAAAAAAAAAAACAATAAAACTTGATTCACAATTAGGAATGTTAATGAAAAGAGTAGGAAACGTAAAATTGTGGCAAATTGCGTTTCCTCATTTAATTTAATGACTCTTAAAAGATTGATAGTTATATACATCAGCTCTCGTGGAAATCTTGACCTTCCTCCCTGATCAATTATTGTACCAGCAATATAATAAAACGTTACACTTTTTCCAACGGCGAGGAAAAAGATACGCGTTTACTTTGACCGCAATCATCGAGAATCTAACGTTTCTGAGAATCGCAAAAAAAAAAAGAACGAGAGTTTAACGCGTCATAACCGAACTCTTATTTCGATGATTCCTGATCAATCAGAAACTTGTCTGTGATTTTACCCTTTGTGTTTTTGCTCGGTAAGCTCGTTTCGCCGATTTACACGCCAATTCTTTTCTCTCGTTTTTCTGCACGGAATTATTCTATACGAAATCACGTTGCACAAAATGTTTGTCGACGATTCTTCAAATTGATTCTTTGTTTAAACATTTAGTAGAAAAAGTTGTAATTGAAAAATTACACAATTAAAGAACGTTTTTTTTTTTCTAGATACGCCATTTTAAAAGTGAAAGAAACGAATGTCTGTATAATTAAATTAATAAGTTCCATAATAAGCAATAATTAATATGTTAAACCATAATTAAAAAAATTCTCCTGTTTTTGTTTAAGTTGACCAACAAAGCATGTCTTGTAATGATAATTCTCCCTTCGTTCTTCGAGACATGAGATATAAAAATTTTAAATTCACTTCACTTGTTAGCAATTAAAAACCGGGAATACACACACTTTTCACCCTATTCGAGATCATAAATTTTTATTACTCCATAAAATCTAACACCAAATAATCTTGACGCCAATAAACGTTTGATTCTGATCAAATAAAAAGTTCAACATTGTTTCGTGTTTATATAATTCTGGAAACTATTTTTCGTTTTGTTCTATTTAACATTTTCAAAAATTTTATATACTAATCTGCTATGCAAATATTATACTTTAATTTTCCAATTTATGCGTTAACAGAACAATTTAATAAACGTAAAAAATTATGTGATATGAAATCAGATATTCTAATGGTCGTTTGTTCAAGATAAAGTTAGATTGAAATTCGGTCTTTACGAAGCACTGCAGCTTTCAAAGTGCGGTTTTGTCGCGCTCTTGTAACTTCTTAATCGACTCTGATAAATTCTGAGAGCGAATCATTTCCCATTAATCAATGTCGGTTTGCCTTTGAATATCGGGTTTCTTTCTGATATATGTTATCGTGCCATATCAGATTCTCAGACTTTTTGTTTAGTAAACTGTTAGATTATGGTTTTGGCATAAATATTTATAACTCGTTTTATCCTTTGTATATATTCAATTTAAAATTCTTGGGATATGATATGTTTAAAAACAGAGGTCTGGGAAACGTTTTTTTTTTTTCTTCCTTTAATAGGAGAAGATGAAATAAAAAATAATTGCTTAGAAAGTTCATGTCAAAGCTTTCGCGGTTATTTATTGTGCAATTGAATTTGTACGGTAATTATTATATAAGCAATCAGAAGAAATTGTTGGGAATCTGTTTTGAATTACATAAAGTGGAAATGAAACAAAAAAAGGAAGCCGAAGAAATTATAGCATTGCTGCTAAACGACATTTCTTTAAACTCATTTCTAAGTTCTAATTAGGCATAGTTGGAACTGTCAATCATTTGTCAAACGTATGGCGCAAGGAAAAAATTTACATTGAGAAAAAATTTTAACAAAACAAATGATCAGTTATTTCTAAAAATTCAACATTCGTAGTTAAAAATAAGTTTTGAAAATTGAATACGATAGACAAAGTAAAAAGCTTTTTCAAATTTGAACGAACTAAATGACAATGAGAATTTCAATCGTCAGGTATCTTCACCGAACTCCGCTTGTAAACTCTGGGAGAAAAAGGAAGCCTCGCGGATACTTTAAATCCCAACGTCAGCTCAAGATCTCGTCTTAATAACTCAGGCCTTCAGCAGGCACTTCCTTTATTTCTTCGAATTCTCGGAATGTAAATCACAAGTATGAAACAACGGTAAAAATATTCATCGTGAGCTTATTTGTATGTTTATTTTTGAGGTTTACATATTTATGTACAGTTTCGGATGGATTGCAGAGGAAGTTCTGGCCATTAGGAACACGAGAACTTTGTTCTGACGAAAAAAGAACAAAAAGCAGCATTGCTGAACTTTTTTAGCAGAGAAACTACTGCTTTTACAACGTTCGCACCTATTTTTTTTTTTTTTTTTATTAAAATAAATCGATAGAAATTATACGCTCATAAAAAGTGATTTTATTTTCGAGTGTTAGTCTTTTATGTCATATTTGTAGAATATCTTAATGATACAGTTTACAACCACGAGACATTTAAACGGTCAACGTTCTGATAAGTGACTGTTGAAAATGTCAGATACGACGTTTCTGTCAGGAAGTACCATTATACTGGATTAACATTGGGTATAGAAACAATAGCAAGTTATTGTGGCTTGGGGATGGATTAAAGTTTGGCTTTAACCTTTAGGACTATATTGTCCAGAATTGTTGCTTCTTTTGTTATAAGATAACATTTAATAGTTGGGAAGAGATTAGAGTTTGATAGGAAAAGGAACATCTAAGAGAATGAATAATCAATATTCTATTATAAATGGGATCATTGTCTTAGGTGTCTCAAGGTCCAAGCTTATCGGAATCCCTATCTGAAAAGTGAGACTAACTTATCAAACTATAATTCCGATTAATTTCTAATAGATTAACTTCTGATTTCAAAATTTATAATTTTCATTAAGAAGATTATTTTTGTAAGTATAAATAATTCATATTTCTCATCCAGGACCATTAGGGCCATTTATAAAAATGCAAAGTAATATAGAAATACACAATTTTTAGGCTTCCAAACATATATATCTTCCAAAACCAGATGATTTCATTGGGTTGCTTCAATTTAAGTGACGATTTTCCAATTTTTTCCATATTCCAAAAATTTGTCTTTGATGATACCTTAAGTCTCCTCTCAATTTGTAAACCACAGATATTTGTTTCCTAAATTTTCTAAATGTATTTTTGGAGCAAAACCATGAATGATCTAGATCTAAAAGCTATGGTTCAATGATTAAGATCATCGACAAAAAAATGTGTACTCACATCATACAGTTTCACGTGGTTCAACACAGGTATATCTACCATCGAACATCTGAGCAAAATAGTTGTGGTTTGGCTGGGCATTTTGACGGTTCACTAATCCATCAATGAAACAAAAAGTGCTACTTTCTAAACACCCAACACTTCCCACACCAAATCACAGAAACCATCGAACTAAACGACGACTCAACAAAAAGAAATTGGGGTACCAACCAAAGGCCAAATCAAAAACAAACGGAAAACAAAAATTGAACAAAAATTACATGCAGACAATAAATGGCCACGAGGGCAGTGACGTTATGGGAAACTACTGTAATTCAAAAAATAAAAAACGTCACGCAACTTGGGCACCCTATCGCGAAGCGCGTGTTCTCGACGCAGCTGCTGCTCGCGAAAAAGCGCATGTCCGTGACTCGATCGTGGCCGGACTTGGACCGACTGACTGACTGACTGACTGCTTTTCACTCGCAGCACTTGGAAACCCAGCGGAATTGTATGGAGGCACGTCGTCTCGTCGCCTCTCGCCTCCCCCGTTCCCCTCCACCCCGGGCTCCTTAGTGCCTCCACTAATCCCCTCTAGCTTCGACGTCCTTTCTTTCTCTCTTACGATCATTGTCCTCAACATCCATCTTTCTTTCTCTAAACCTCTGTCTGAGCCCAACTCCCCACTCATCCCTTCAATCTGCATTGTGTATTACCCTTCCTCCATCTATTCCTCTCCCTCCTATGACCGCCACGTGCACAGATGCAACTGCCCTCGAACTGGCGGCTGCTGCACGTGTGTTGTTCCGTGTTTTGTATCTCTCCTGGAGATAGAATAAGGAGAAGAAGGAAGGGCCCTCCGGATGAGGAGCAAGGGGGTGTGCCCGATCCTTAGGTTTTTGTCCTGTTTCTTTTGTGGGACTTTTTTTCTTTCCTTTTTGAAGGGCACGGTCACATGACTCCAGAGCGAGTTTTAGGGAACGCGATGTTGAGAGATTATTTTCGTTGGGGCCTTTAAATTGGACTTGGTCCGGAGTTGGGATTTTAAAAAAATAACACCTTGAGTTTAATATTATTAAATAAAATAGTTGGGTTAATTATTTTTGATGGCGCGTTTAACGGTATGAAATTCATTTTTCATTCATGAAAGAAATTTCGAAGGTCTTTCAAAATCTTACTCTCTGATCCTTTGTTCGAATTATTAATGAATGAACGCTGCGAGTTTAGATTGAGTTGACCACATTTTTGTATCATTAATTTTTCAATGTTCGCAAGATGAATGGAGAGAAAATCATGAGAAGGTAAGAAGGATTTCCTGAACGCCTTGTATGAAAGTACAAATAAAGGATACCGCAAAAATTTCATAGCGTGTTAAAGTTGGCCTTGTCTAATCCTTTTAGTTTCAATCCAATTTTCGAGTTTACCTGTTTAATCAACGTTCATTGTGTATTTGCTGTTACTTCGAAATTCTGCCAAAAAGTCTGACAAAGACTGATGAATTGAGCCTATGGACCAAGTGAAATTTCCGTTACGGTTTTGTTACCGGGAGTTCATAAAATTTTGCTGACTTTTCGACCGCAGGTCAGAAACTCACAGGGCTTATCCCATCTACCTGTGAAACTTTCTTTAGAGACATTTATCTTGAGCTATAAAATTGAATGCTTAAATAAATAACGTGAATCGGATTAAACTTTTGTCAGCTTTGTGAATTCTCTGATTATTTACCACGTGTAATGTTGTACCTGGTTAAATAAATAAACAGTCGTAAAGATAAATAACGGTAATTATATTAGATAAATTCTGTACAATGAGAGTGATAATGTCATATTGAACTCGGTAAATCCGATGACCCATATAAACGGTATTTATTACCTCATTTTCAAAACATTGGACATTTAAATTTATTGCTCGAAAATTCAAAAACTATATTATGTAACTATGCAATTGTAATTCATTAATTAGCCTTTAATTAGTGTTTATTTATACGCACATAATATTGATTTAATTATACGCGAGTCGAATGAAAATGAGTGTAAATTTAATTTTAATTATCTATAATATTGCTTTAGAATTTTTTTTAACATAGCAATAATTTTAAGCTCGGCCTTGTAATAACGTTAATGCACTTGAAAATTTTTGCAAGTTATTTACAGTGATTCACATCAATTTCGCGCCGAAAAAAATCTTTTACATGGACTGTTCGTTTAATTATCTCCATAAAACATCAAAGCGAAGAGCGTTTGAATTTCCTTTTATAACACGATAACAAAAATACTTCAATGATGTCGTATTTCTTTTTTTTTTTTTTCAATGTTTCACAGATTATTTTTCTTTCTCGTTTATCAAATTTTTCTTATCATTTTTTTTTTTTTTTAATAGTATTTTTCTCCCCTTTATGTACTTTTCTCACATTCCACAAACTGCTTTAAAATGAAAAGACAGACATCAATTCTTATCTAACAAAAAGTTTCGACTGACGTTCGGGCAAACCTATTCCTTTCAGTTTTTACTCGTTTTCGAAACTTATTTCGCACGTGAGGGGGAGTAAACGCACCTTTACTTAATTATAACGAGGGCATTCTAGCGTGTCACTAGTCAATTTTCGTGTCACGCTGCGTCGGTCTACATTCGAAAAAAAAAAAAAAAAACAAAGTACAATGTGCATATTCCATAATAAATACATTCGTAATTTTTATCCATCAGAGCGAACCAAAGTTTCATGAAATAAGTCTTTTAACTGCATTTAGAAACAACAAATTTTTATAATGATAATTTTTTTTTATCAGTAAAAAAGTTATTTCTACTTATTTTTACGAAATATTATTTTCCTTCACTTGGAAACTCATCGGTGCATCTTTGTAATGAAAGATAAAAAAAAAAAAGACATAAAAGAAGAAAGAAGTATCATTTTTTAGACACTCGTGCAAGAGTTCCGTTACTTCTCCCGTATAAGGAGAAGTAAATATATCGAAAAAGAGCTTTATTATCTGAAACTAATAAAGCTAACCGATAGACAAACAACAAACAGTTATACCCATTACTCATTCCGGATACGACAAAACTTTCACATTTATGAATGCCTTAGTTCCGCAAGAGGAGTTAAAAAATGTACAGTCGCGTTTGAAATATAAGTCAGTAGCGAAAAACATTGCATCCGATTGCCACTTGACGCGATTGTTTAATTCGATTAGATACCAAATCATTTATCGGAGACGACAGTCTTTCAGTTGTATGTTTACAAAAGTGCTGATTAGATACGTTTAGTTTCAATTCTAATGTTTAAGATACTTTATTTGCAAAACTGGTACTGCCATTGGCTTTGACTTTGTAGACACGAGTTTTAAGATAATGTGGTCTCTTTAGACGATAAAACGAATCTAATCTTTCGTCACGCAAATCTGAGAGAATAAACATTTAAAGAAAGATTTCATTTTTCTCTTTTCGTCGAGCGAAAATAATCGATACGATTGTTTTCCATAGACGAGGAAAAGATTTTTTGAGTTTAGATGGTCCATTAGGTTGTGATTAAACGCAGCCCTAAACATCATCATAATTTAAACAAAAAAATGTAACCGGAAAAATATCACTTAAGTGGATAATAAACATATCGAAATGATGAACATAAAGTGATCGCATAAAGCACGTGTATTTTTATTGTTTATATCGACGCCGTGGAAAAGTAATCGACATCTTCCATTCTGGGCTGAGGCGATACTTTTCCCGGAACATTGTGGAACATTTTATATGCAATGAAATTTTGATGCCGTTTCTAAGGATTTCTCGTATACGCTTGTATGAATAATTTATGATCCAAAGTCTGTCCGTTGTGTGATAATATAATTTTCAATCTCATTCCGTTGCGGCAAATACTTTTTGTTGCGTCGCAACGGCGGAATTACGAAAATTGCCACAGTAAGATTTCATGGAAATGCACGCTTGTTTTCTTGCGAGGGAAGCGATCGCCGATGGCGCTAATCAGACTTCATTTTTCTTGCGGTTTTGTTCCGCCGCGGTCATCGGCTTCGCAGATTATGAATTTACGACCGTCTCATTATGCCGTGTACGCAGCTGCGCATAAACGCATATATCATAACTCCATTATTTGTCATACTTTCATTGACTTTTGCTTGTTTCGTTTAAAGCTTATGTGTTAGTTAGTTAGTTTGTTAACAATGGAATTTATGTAATCGATGGGTTCAGGAATATTATCAGAAATTCTCGAAGATATTTAATTAAATTACAATTGTCGGTGAAGAGATCATTCACTTTTTACCCTTATTAGATAACAAAGTTTTTTTCCATTAGTGCTCTAGGGAGGAAACTTTTTAATTTCGAGTAAAAGGGATCGTTTAAGTTTATTAAAGATTTTCAGTTGCACACTTCAATTGTGTCCACTTGGGATTGGAGCAAGAACCGAACAAGTGAGACTGTGGCGCATAAACGCGAGAGCAACGCCACGGTCCATCGAATTCACGACATGAATGTGCGACACTGACGGTGGCAAAAATTCATGCTCAGCGCGGGACGCTTCCGCACAATGTATCGAAACCGTTAGCAACTGGTGCCAATACACGATAGACAGAAAAATGGACCAAATTTACACTAAGGCCACACTGGCGTTAGTAAAAATAGAAGTCCGGGAATCTCTAGGTTTTGATATTCAAATAAAAATAGACGTAAAAAAATTTATTCATGCCACGGCTAAATAAGGGATCATTGACGTCTTTAGGAATTTGAAAACAGATCAATTTCTCATGATTAGACGGTAATGGTTTCTCACTTTTGCTAAATATAAAATGTAAGTTTTAATTCTCGTCTTGTTAATTATCAGTAATATTATAATACATTAGAGTTGGTTTACCAACGAGCACGTAGGAACTAACACCGATGAATGATGGTTTGTAACTCAGTACACGCCAATATCATGCTGGTTCATTCGGGTCAGCTTCTGGGATTAATAGACATTTCACGGTTATTGATCGATTCAGTTTTCAATCCTGATTAATGAAATCCTGTTATTAATATTAATTTGAAAACTTTTTTGTAATCAATGTTAATAATATTTCGTATTAACGTGCTTTCAATGGCTTTTAACTTGAAACGTCGATTTCCAAAGTTGGACCATATAAGGCCACCATGTACCGTATGAACTATTTAATCTGTTTTGGTACGGAGACCATTTATATTACTGCAAATCATAAATAATATTTCTCCTTGTGCCTGTAATACCGGTTTTTGCACAATCCATAATTTCTTAACCCTTATCATATTTTTCTCATCTTTTTAATCACATATCAGGAGAAATAAATGTCTTCGCTCTTATCCGGAGTTAAATACAAATTTTTATCTCATCGTAATTATCCTCGGAAAACGGTAACCACATATGAAGAATATTTATGACGTGTCTTCAATACCGTCGCATCTCGTGCCGTATTGCGCGAATCCGAGCGCACGCAAAGAGATACCATCTTGAGCGATGTCGCGAGATCGTCGATGCATCTTGTATAATTAAAACCAAAGAGAACCCGTCAGGGTTACAGGGAGCAATTAGCGAAACATTTATTCATTCCCTCGCCCGTTGTTTTCCAATGCTTTCTACGTTAAATGAAACTTAGATTTTAGTTGCTGCAAATATTAATATCTCAGTATCTCAGTATATGACTCTGCCAAAGAAAAGATTGCATTCAGATGATTCAAAGACCTGAAATTCGTGTTTTTCTTACTTTCGTAAAATCACTTGATTTATTTCTGCCTGCATTTTGTCTGACACCATATAAAAAAGTCCGGTCGTTTACACCGGACTCGTATCGAATGTCTCAGAAAAGCTTGACAAAAATTCGATGTGATTCACCCGCAAGTCCTTGACTCATCGTGCACTCTACGGATCAGAACTTCCGGTATATATAGTGTATATATAAATGTGTATGTGTGAGAATTAAATGAAGAACGTACGTTTTCATTCTTAATTGATATCTCAGGGCCAGACGTCGGTTGAGAAAATGCATTGCTCTTGCTAATCGTGCATTCAGGTTCATCGATAATTGAGCGTGTCGATAACCCGTCATTCGGCACGAGATTCGGGTCACGAGTGAATTGCACGAAAGATGCTCCCGGGCATCTAACCTCTTTCCGTATGTAACTTGCAGACTCTCTTTTTTCAATCTGACCTTTTGATCAAACACAAAAGAGTCGACTACGTGCTGTTTTGCAGTAACATGAATATTCAGTAGCGAAAGAAAATTTATATCGAAGACAGAAGCTCCATATAAAGGCATTGCAAATAAATTATCAGCGGTAAATTGAAAAAAAAAAAAAAAAAAGAACA
>JABFQA010002469.1:0-11214 GCA_022817065.1 Probaryconus sp. ZL-2020
TTCCTCCAGACCATAATTTACATTGTATTTCGCACAACAAAATTAAGAACAGTGTACTCCTTACTCGATATAATTGAAATTTAATAACTTATAATTTTAATTACAAAATAAAGCCATGTAAGCGATGCAAGTTTGTATAAAAGGCAGGTTCTAATTAGAGCAACGTAAAAGGTACGTTACTTTGGATACAAGGCGTTGTTTTGTATGTATAGATTTCTGAAATTTTAGTATCAAGTAACCACTGAAGAGCATAGCTTTCACGTAAAAGAGAACCTCAGGTATTTCAATAATTCTAGGGCTTTCCACCTGCTTCAGGCCAAACGTCTTTCAACAAGCTTCTTCCATTCCACGACCCCTTGTTCATTGTTAAAGAACTAAAGTAAAATGCTTTCGTTAAAACGTTGTTTTACTTATTCATCTTTATCAAACCACATTTTCAACAGAACCTCCTATTTTCTTTTTTTTTTTCGTTTGCAATTTTTAATAAATAAACCTTCTGATACGTGATTAATAATTTATGAAGTTATTGTTAGAGCGTTGCTGTAATACTGCAAATTGTAAAGTCTACAAATTTGCTTAAAATATTCTTCGCGAGAAATGAAAATGCAGAAATTTATGTTGGTTCGCAGAACGCGTAATACTGAAAGTATCATTTTCGCCAATGTAATGTAAAATATGATTCGAAGGGTAAACTGTAGCTATTATAACAAATATGAATATGTATATTGCGTTGATAAATATGCGCTTTTAAAAAAGACATTCAATTGGCATATTTTAAATTTGCAATACAATGCGACGTTAATAGTCATATTTCATATCAGCTCTTGCAATTGCGGTGTGATAAGAATGCCATCAGGCATTGCAAAACATTTCTCTTGAAACAAACATCTATATTTTCAACGTTTTATCTTCCTCTTTTTCTATTACATCAAAGTACAATTTTCAGACTTGTCTTTATGTGATATCAAATCTTTTTGTTTTATGGGATTTTAATTTTTAGATATGCCTTTTTCTGATATCAAAACTTTTTGTTTTTTGATCTATGATGACGTCAAGATTGTCAAATTTATAACAAAAATTGACGTTTTTGGATAAACGTCAAAAAAACAATTATGAAGATATGCATTTTCTGGGCTCCTGGAAACTTAATAAGAAGATAATACATGTAAGTATAGATCTTACATATATTTATGTTCAGGTCTATTATAGGCGTAATAAACCTATAAAGTTTTGATTATTCTCTAAAACTAATAAAGTTTTGATTATTCTCTAAAGCCATTCGACTGTGGATCGAGTTTGAGATCTGGTGGTATTTTCTTCAATTTCCGATTGGCTTAAGTTGACGACACCTAGGCAGATAGCTCCGAAAGAAGTATAGGCGCCTGTTGATTTAATCCGGTAATTTAATCGTCTGATTTGTAAGCTGCCGGTTCCTCTACCCCTTGGTTTCCCTTTTCGTTCATTGATTAAAGACGGTAGCTTTGGCGTCACCTCGAATCAACCAATTGAATTAGTGTACCGGTTAATTGTATTAACGATCTGGTTGCTCGAATTTCCTGATTTACGATCTGTTCTAGTCTCGCGACCGATCTCACCGACGCAATACGATAACATCGATCAATGATAATAACTGTAATCGCTTTTCTGAAAAGACCGACCAAATGCAAACTGCAAATTAATGAAGCCTTTTGAACGTAAGCGCCGATCACTCGTGTGCTCTTTCAATTGCTTTTCCTAGTACGTTTCCGTTCCTATATCGACTGCGATTTCTGAATTTCCTTTGGCCCGCAATGAGCAATGAAATTGTTTCATTCGATGCGGTTAAAACGTTTCGCTCGACGAATTAACGAATACTCTTTCGTAAATTATTATAGACGAAATTGTTGGGTTTCAATTAAATTCTTTGTAGTGTTTTGGAAGTTGATATACATTTTTTTTTACATTATAGTAGATTTTGATAGGTTATAGTAGAAAGGTTAAGCCAAAACTAACCAGAATTTGGCAAAGCCAAAATGGTAAACGAAACTTTTAGAAAAATTATAGTCTCACGTTGACAGCTTCGGCCCAAAAATTCACTTAGCTACGTGGACATTTATTAACGCCCATTAAGTTTTAAAAACATTATAACAACACTAAGAATATTTGACGTCGTTGAGGTCACTAACAGCAGAGTGAATTTGGAGTCTTCCTTATTCATTCTACTTTCGAATACTCCCAATTGAAGGCGACAGATTGCTGTGCTACCAATTTAGATTTGGCAAAAGCTCCTTTGGCTTAAAACGCTGTTGACCCTTTACAAACGTCTCCGGCATTGAAACAAGTCATTGACCACGCCATCGTGTGCATTTCAAATTTCATTCCCCTTAATTTAGTTGTTAGATTATTTATTATTATCGTCGGATTAATTTTACTGATGGTTTTGCACTGACAAAGACAAATCTATTGATTTCATTAACTTTACTCTAACTCTTGTGAAAAATTGTCGTTTTATCATTTTCAACACGACTCAATGTGTTTGTTATAACTTATACTTTTACAGAACATTTGACAGCAAAAAAAAAAAAAAATGATATACTGACTAAAGACGTGCGATAATAATTTTAATTTGACTACAAAATTGCAAAATAAATATTACTGCAGATCGATAAATCGATGCATAAAAATTAAAAGTTTTCTTAAGGCACGAGAAAACATTCGTTTGGATAAATGTTTGCGTGTTAGACGTTGTGCTACGTTTTAGTTGGTTCGAGTAGTACATTATTCTTTATAGCGGGCATGCTCATGGCCGTTTAGAACCTTGATAAGGAGCTTTAAACTGCCGAAGAAAGTACACATCTGTTTGACAAAACTTTACGCTCGTTTACGGTTAATTACATGATTTTATAAAGTATATAAAACTTGATGGCGAAAGGACGAAAGTTAAAGTAACAATGTCAACATGCACGAATTGAACTTTCTTGCTTTCAAGGTTAATTGCATATCGTTAACAATGTTTCCGATAAACTAAGTAAGGAACTAAGGAATGAACGTATTTTTTTTTTTTTTGCTATACATATTTACACCATCAAAAATTTGTTCATCGAGCAACCCCAAAAAATGAATTGCTCGACTTTAATTTACGTTTGCTAATTTTTCATCATCTGCCAATTTTACCCTCATAGTTCTGTAACGCATGAAATTTCAAGCAAAGATTCGTTTAGTCTTACCTTTTTGGTAATGAAGATAAAGCCACATACACAAGGTGAGCGTAAAATCCGTTGAAACTTCTATCGTATAATTCGCGTTTCCTGCGGTCACGGCAACATCAAGGTGCCCAGAAGCATTATGGAGAGCATTCGACGAGACGCACTGGATCTGCCTATTGACGTATTCTATACGGTTCTTTGAAGAGTATCCTAAAGAAACAGGAACTGAAATTTATAAAAGAAGTTTTCCGACAAAGGGAACTGGGTTTCTGGATTTTTTGTTATAACTTTAATTCCAGTCATCGATCGTTTTTGATATCAATCAAAATTCAAAACTGAAATTTCAAACGAAACTTCTCTGTCTCCCAAAACGGTAATATAATTAAATCGAACGCATCCGCAAAAGGTGAACGATCCAACAAATAGACTCATAAATGATTTCCCATTCATCGTAATTTAACAATAATGAATATTGACCCATTTATAATTATTTAACACACTCACAATGGATTTCCGCGTAGCATAATAATGGTTTGCAATTAACGTCAGGCTGAACATAAATTTTGAAATTAAATTGACGTTCAAGTTGATTGTCAGTTGTCAATGTAGACGCGCTTAATTACGTCGCGCCTCGTTCCCGATGTGCCCCCACAGTTAAAACCAGGGGCAAGGGGAAGGGGGCTGAAATAACCTGGCGCAAATGAGTGCGCTCTCTCGTCAAACATGTCCCTACAAAAACGCGAAGGAATCACCCGGATATTAAATTAAAACTCGCCCTAATTCACACAGGGTGTCAGCATTTTCATGCTCGTTCTTTTGCAGTAATGAATTACTTGGCGTGATTTTTCCCAGCGTACTTTATATCCGAATTTTTGACGACTCGGCACATCCGCGGATAGCAAATGACTCAAACTTGGTTTACGATCGTCATGAACTTTTACGTGCCGTGTGTGGATAAAAGAAGCCAAGGACGCTTTTACTGAATTTAACTATTCCGAGTTTATGTAAATGAATAACTGTGGAAATAATTAAAGATTCGAAAATGACTTTTTTGGGGGATTTTGAGTTCAGATTATGTCGATTATTCCGAGTTTCCTGGGCGGAAAAAAAAAATTCCAGGATCATTTTAGCGAACACGGTATTTATCGAACGGAATCACAAGAACGCCGATTTACTTCCTGTGGAACATTTTTCCTCCGACCGATAGAATGACCCGATCGATATTGTTGGAAGGATTCCCCAGCGATTGTATCCGGATATTTATGAGCCGGCCATCAACCTTTTTGCGATTAATTTTCAATCTGGTTATTCCGATACCCCTTTTGCCATAACAGACAAAAAACATGAGATTAAGTAAGGATATTCATTGTATCCAATTATGCCCTGTAATCAACGTAATTAATATTTTATTACATCGCAATTGCGTAACTCTAATGACATACGACGATGCGAGCTTTAATGAGAATTTAATATATGAAAAGTTGATGCACTTAGTATTCGTCGCGTTATGGCATTAATTATTCCGTTGCTTGAATGAACGTATTTTTAATTCAAAATTGCTTAATACAGTCTGACCTCCATTTAGCGGTTGTCTTTTGTTCGTCGTGGTAACAAAGAACAAATGTAAAAAGAAATACGATCTTTCTGGGAAGGAATTATTGCAATTCAGTTTTTATGTTGCAGATTAAAAATTCTTAATACAAAGTCAAGTTGTAAATGATCAAATAAACGAAATCAATAAACAATCCGGTTAATGTTTCTAAGAAAGAACAAACAAGAAAAAAAAAAAAGAATGAGAAAAGTTAAAAAATTTTCTTAGAGGCCTGAAGTTACATAATGTATTCCAAAGTTTTGCAACAAGAAAATTCATTTCTTGCGAACGCAACGATGCAATTTTTACTTTTTTTTTTTTTCTTTCTTTTGAGATCAGAAGCACGATTTTCTTCAAATAACAGTATTGTTAAGGGTTGTTGATTTACAATCACGAAACAAACTTTACGTTTACTTTGCGTCGAACGTTTTGGAACTTGTGCGGCTTTGGCTTCGTAACAAGAAGTGTGTGCAAGGCAAATTGTGGGTCGATTCTGCAGATGCCTTACGAGTTGGCTCGGTGGTAGTTGATTTCTACGGTGTTGGCAATGGCGTAATGAATCGGAGAATTAGTCTCAAAATTCGCAGTCGCGTCCTGGTAATCCAACCTTATCGAGGCGCCAAGGTGTTCTTTCATGCATAAGACGGTACACAAAGGCATACTTATTATCAAAGCTGCAAACAACTTTGAGCTTATCTCGATAATAAGCCAGTTAAATTAATAATTGAGATGATTGCGAAAAAGATTTCGAGTTGGAAGTTCAACGAATTAGGAACACCAAATGAATTATGAAAAAAAGAACATGGAAATTTGTTGATAATTGTTTGATAAATAAACATTTCCCTGTGACAGGAGAAAATCAGTGATATAAAGTGGTTGACTTATAAAACAAAAGTGTTTCTTTTGAAAGGAAGAAAGAGTTTGAAAACAAGAAAGCGTAAAAAGTGTTCCGGTGAGGTTCCATTGTGCCATCAAAGAATGCTCGGAAATCAATGTATATTTCATTTGCTTCAAAAGATATCCACTCGATAGGGTGAGAACGTCAGGACAAACTGCTTGGCAATCTGCGGCTCACTTTATATTCGCTGCATGCAGTTATATGGCGTTTAGGTCGAGTGCTACTTGAAGAGCTGCTTTTACGGTTCAGAGAGAATATTGAAGCTGATTTCGTGACTCTTCACCTCTCTAATATTATATGAAATAAGTCAGAAGCTTCGCTCGATACAAAATTACCCATCCAGACAAGATTCGAGATAAGTATTTGTACTTCACGATTATTTCATATAATGTGAATCGGACTATCTCGTGCCTGAAGATTTCGAAAGCGTTAAAATAAACACAAGCCTCAAGTTTGCTTGGTTTCAACTTAACGTGCTGAAGTAATTTAATATTAAATTTGTTTTAGATTCAGTTTACTTTGTCTCCTTTTGAGACACTGGTATTATAATAATACTTGGTAAATATTTTATTGGAAGAATATTTTCATTAAATTATTTTTAGAAGAAATTTTGTAGCATTAAATTTGAAGACGATTTCAGTATAAATTGAACAAATAGACATTCTTAACAACCGAACAAGCAATCCAATTATTCGCTGCAGCGAGTACATTTTCTCATCAATGAAACTAGTTCATATTTTTAATAGCGAGTTATCCTCAATAAAACAGGCCATAAAGCATCATCGTAAAATATATTCCGAGAGAGAGAGAAAGAGAGTAGAAGAAGATCTGTTCGAATATTAGTATGTAATGAATGTATTAATGTAAATGCTTGGTGGAAAGAGTGAGGAAAATGTGATAAAATATCCGGACGAAATTGCGACGAGCGAAGTTAGTTTTCGTAACTCCGAAATGTATTTTATCTCAGCAGATGTGAGGAAGTGATTGAATTTGACGGAACGTGACGAACATTGTAAAAGTAGGCGTTAAACGGGATGAAAAGGGGAAAAAAAAAGGAAGGCCGTCACTTTTTCCGCTCCGACTCTTTCTCCGCACCTCTTAGCCGCGAAATATCGTCAACCTTTTCAGTCTCTCATTCTTCGGTGATTAATTCAAAGGAGTAGGGAAAAAAGGCCATCGCGTCCAATCCTGAGAACACTTCACTTGCCGCGCTTCTATTTTGTGAATCTTGTTAAACAGAAAATCGATATTTCTGAAAGGCCTCAAATGTGTAAATTCATTTCACTGAAAATCAATTAGAAGTAAAGGCGAACTTTGAAGAAAATTTCATTTGGCTCTTTGATGAAAAAAAAAAAAAAAAAAACAAATTTATCACCATCGGAGTAGAGTAAATAAAATTTTCCTCCCTTGGGCATTTGTCTCACAGGGGGAAGAAAGAACATTTTCTTAACTTATGTCTCCTTAATTTTCGTCATTAAAATCATTGACTTCTTTCCAGTCATTTATCGATCTTTTCATAATTTAATTTCAGGAAAAATTACAGTAATATTATATGACTGGAGAAAATTTGTTTTATTGTTATGGGATGCCATAAAAAAGCTATTCGCATGACTTTTGTCTGGACAATTCTCGAGCGTAATCGAGAAAAGAAGGAAAAACAGTAATTGACGAGAGTGGATTTATGCATCAATGATCGAGAATTGAGCCGATTGAGGAACGTTAAACTTGCCTTTTACTGGTTATTTGAGCGATGCAGTGTCCGACTCGACACGTCGTTCTTTACCTTTTCCTTCTTTCTCTTTCCGTTCTTTCGGTTACGAACTAACACCATTACATTCACCTCGGAGACCAGCAGCAGCGACGTATTTAAAGGCCGGTCCTACTCAGCGACTTTTTACCATCCAATTTTTTCTGCCTTTCGTTTCAGCTCGTTCTCCTTTTTGCAGACATTTTTTTTTTCTTTGTCGCTGTTATGCATTTCCATGGAATATACATTTTTTAATCTTCTACTTCGTACTTTATACGCATATTTATTCATGGTTATTTATAAAATACGCTTTCCAGATTTGAGGAATTATTTTGCAAAACTCTTTATTGGATAAACGTTTTTAAGACATTAATTGCTGTCATTGTTTAATGGACAGTTTTGTGTTTCGAAATATCACAAAAACGTCATTTCATTTTCGTCATTTGTCCGTAAGTTTGTTCGAAAGTGAATGCCACGTATTTCAGCTTCGATTTCAGCCTTCGTTCGCGACGTGATATTTGCACAAACTCTTGGCATTTTGTTCGACCGCTTATTTATTGAAATAACGTCGAATATCGCGTCGTTAAAGTGATCATTATTTTGTATAATCATTAACGGCGTGGGCCCTCTGTTATTTAACCCCATTTTGGCATAAGTTTAGTACGATACACGTTCGGGTTAAATTTGCCGCTTCGACTCATTTAGTCGATTTGCCGGCAGATACGATTTTATGATCAAGCGAACCGGGAGCACATCTTCTCTACATTTTTTTACATCTCACCGCGGTCTTCTTCTTAGCGCGCCGCTATTGCAGAAGTCAGCGAAGATCATGAACAAGATGCCTGCGGACGTACGTGTACCCGAAGATCGCGGAGAAAGCGCAAACGATCGCTCTCGCGATTGCACCCGTGATAAAATGGTATGCATTGGATCACTTTTTATTCCCTTTAATAATCGTTTTCCCTCGGTGTGGTATCCCACGAGAGTACCTTAAAAGTAATGCGAAATTTTATCATGGAAATTGGATTTTAATTGATACTTTAGCCCAGGAAGAACACAGTTTTTTGGATATTTCTCGTTCATCGGAACGCTCTAAGATAAAATGGAAATAAAGGGTGTGTCTTTAAGCACTGAAACCAAAGTTCAACATTCAACAGGATTAACATTTTTTTATACTCACAAATTATATGTTATTAAAATTGTAAACGTTGGTATAGACTAAAAAAGAATGAAACTTTTCCTCCTTTTTCTTCCTACCATTTCTATCCTTCTTACAAAGTAACAATCCCCGGCAGAACGCTATTAGCCAAAGTTCTCTTGATTTAATTAAATTGATTTTGAAATGGGTTAATTCCGTTAGAGAGAAGTATCGTGGGTTATAACTCCGTTTATTCGCAGGAACTGAAACGAATCGTGTCATTGGCGGGTTCTAAACTGCAACTGAGTTTTATGACCGCACTTGAGGATCGGCGAATCGTTCGACGAGAGCAGCGCGAATTCCTCAGTCGAATGCATCGTCCTCCTTTATCGCATTCGACATCTCGTTTTTATCGCTGTAGGCAACCGTATCTTGTATGCTGTCTCGCTAATCGAGACGAATAAAAGGGGCCCACTCTCGCGCAGGTGCCGGCCTCATAGCGTTTGACCAGCGGGTGGCAATTTACTTCGTTGCTGAAAGAAGAAAGGATTAAGGAAATTCCTTGGCTCATTTTTTAATGCTCGCCTTTAACCGACGACGCGAACTGCCGGCAGGGGGAGGGGAGGGGGAGAAGGAGCGAAAAATTAAAGCCTAATGAATGGAATTATGTCGCGGTAATCATTTCAATGCTCAATTTATAATCAAGATTATGATCGAGTGATATTTCCTCTCGAGTCCGAATCATACGTTACGCACTTGGCTTTGAATACCTTTTTATTACCTTTAATTTCGATATTAATGGTAGACTTTCAAACAAATTTCGTTTTTTTTTTTTTTTAAGAATTCTTTTAAAAGATTGTGAATATCTTAAAAAAAATTTTAGTAATGATTCTTATTTAGACATACGGTCCCAAGTTTTTTTGTTTGTTTTTTTTTTTATCATGAATGAATAGTTCAGATACTTCGTTGTTAAATAATTCATCAGAGTGGAAATTAAAATTAAATGTATATCTTTCCAATTAGTGTCCACTACGTGTGACGTATATAGTCATTGCTATCTATTAGCAAATTATCGTGGCGTTTATATGCTCTTGACGGTGTGGTCAATACTTGATTCGTATTCAAACTCCCGTGCTAATAACAAGACATCGTACAACTTATGATATTAACGTCAATTAACCACCATAAATCATTGAGATAAGAGGATCGCTATATCTCATTGACAAGTCCGGAGAAAAGCGAATGAATATAAATCGAACAATCTAATGGGAATTTTATTGATATTTTTAATTAAAACGATCAAGTTGTTCTGCAACTTTTTCGCAACACTTTATTTCTTTTACTGTTATTAAATGATAAATTATATTTTGAAAAAATCTAGAAAAACATTTGTTTATTACTTAAACAAATTTTGAAGTTTTACTTTCTGGAAAAAGAAAAAGAAAAAAAGAATGGCGTATTGGTTCATGTTTTAACGAAACAACGACAGATTGTGAATGTTTTCTTATTTTACTTCAGCCAACTTTACTCGAGAAAGTGATACGCTGCGACTTACAACTTGAAGATCAATGAAACTTAACTGTGAATTTTGGGACATCTGGATATTCCTACAACATATTGTTTGGTAGTTGTGTAAGACAACTACAACCAAACGCATTAGCGAAATAACGCATTTCTACAACAACAGGTAGATCAGTAACTTTGCAACCACACTTTGATATTTCTTTAACGTTATTTTATTAGATGAAATTCAGTGGAAAAAAAAAATTACAAAAAAAAGAATGTTTGCAATAAATTATATCGAAGATATTTTTGTAGAAAAAATAATACTAAATGAGTGTCATTATCAAGTTTGTAATTTCTCATTCGAGAGCAGTTTTTTTTTTTTTTTTAACTGCGAATAAGAAATAAGTAATTTTAATAACGTGGTTAATGACTCTCATTGCTAAGAAAAGAAGAAACACTGTTATCAGATCAAATCTTGTCCAATAAATTTCAAGAACACATATTTCATTTCACCCTTACTGTTTTCCTTTCATGCCAGATTAAGCTACTGATATTAACTCGAAATAAGTAATTGATGTCATATTTGTGATTTATTGTAAACATTAAAAGTTTAAACTTCAAAGAGCATTACCGTAACTAAGTGTCGTGTTATCAAAAAGCACGACTAATTAAATTTCCTTTGTACTTTTAAAAAGAAACAGTTAGCTTAACAAAGTTTATAAATATTAACATTTTATCTATTAATAACATATATTTGCTAAAATTATAGAATTGTTTATTAAAGATTTACTCGTTTATATACACGCGTGTACATTACGAAATAAATTATTTTTATAATAAGTGATGAATGAATTTTAACGTAATAAACATCCAAATAAACTTTACGTTATTAATGCTAAATTAAACATGAAATGGTAATATAAATTGAATAAGAGAAAACGACGACATGAAATGAATTGAAAACTAGAGTTATCGGGAAATAAATTTGTCATTAGCTTTTAATTACTAAAAGCTCGCATCAATAGATTTTAATACCACAGTTAGTCAAAAATATAAAAAGGTCGAATAAACTTTATTGAATTAATCCATTTTCATTATTAAAAAATTGTTTATAAATTTGTATATTGCAAATATTTTTTTCGTGATACA
>JABFQA010002470.1:0-11210 GCA_022817065.1 Probaryconus sp. ZL-2020
ACGTTAATCCCGCATTTCTTATCTTTCTCAAAATAATTCTAAGCCATTTAAGATGTTCTTCAAAAGTTTTTGACACTATAATTATATCATCTAAATAAGCAAATGCATGGGATTCAACTTCTGGTCCTAATAATTTATCAATTAATCTTTGAAAAGTTGCAGGTGCATTTGTTAATCCAAATGGCATTCTACGGTATTGAAACAAGCCTTTACCCGGAACAGTAAAAGCTGTAATCTCTTTACTGTTCTCAGCCATTGGTATCTGATGATATGCTTTGCTAAGATCTAAAGTAGTTATATAATTTGCCGATCCCAGCCTATCCAGTAAGTCATTAGTAAAAAGAATAGGATATGCATCCTTTTTTGTGACTTCATTCACTTTTCTCAAATCCAAACAAAATCTATATTTTAATTTATATTTTATTTTCGGGTCCATGCCAACCTCCATAATGGCAAAATCCATAAACCGGAAGTTACCAAAAAAGTAACTAGATGAAAATCACTGTAGTATAAAACGACAAATAATGCACGTAAACTTTCAGAGATGGCGCTGAGACAACGAAAAAATAAAGTAATAGAAATAAATCAAAATGAATGTAATTAAAATAAAACACAAAATAAGTAAAAAATAAACAATATCAAAAAACTGTTAATATCGACAATTCGCAGCGAATTCGTTGCGGGATTCAGTTTTAAATTTCTAAAATTACAGATATTATGTAAAGAGCAAGTTAGCATTATTGCAAATTCTGTATTTGCTAGCAATTTAATTCTTCACACTTGATTCAGATAGAAATAACACCCCCGAACAAGATGGTGTTAATGAAATTTTAATTCGCAGCAAATTGGCTGTGGAATAACGTTTTCAAATTTAATAAAAACAAATTTGATGTGTAGAACAAGTCAGCTGATATTGCAAAATCGATATTTGCGAACAATTTCATTTTTCATTCTTGATTCAGGTAGATTAAACACTCCTGAACAAGACGGAGTTAATAGAATTTTCATTCGCAGGACATTGGCTACGGAATCACTTTTTAAATTTTACTAAATGTAGGTTTTATATGGAGAGCAAGTTAACTAATATTGGAAAAACTATTTTGTACATCAATTTCATTTTTCACTCTTGATTCTGGTAGAGTTAACTCCCCTGAACAAGACGGAGTTAATGGAATTTCAATTAACAGCGTATTTGCTGTGGAATAACGTTTTGAATGTTATTGAAAATAAATTTTATATGGACACCAAGTTAGCTGATATTGCAAAATTTATATTTGCAAGCAGTTTCATTTTTCACTCTGGATTGAGGTAGAGTTTACACCCCCGAACAAGACGGAGTTAATAGAACTTTAATTCGCAGCAAATTGACTGCGGAATCATCTTTTGAATTTTAATAAATTTAGATTTTACTTTGAGAGCAAGTTAACTAATATTGTAAAAACTTTCTTTTTAGATTAATTTCATTCTTCGCTCTTGATTCTGGTAGAGTTAAATCTCCTGAACAAGGCGAAGTTAATGGAATTTTAATTCGCAGCAAACTCGCTGCGGAATCAGGTTTTCAATTTTATTAAAAAAATATTTTGTCTAGAGACAGAGTTTGCTGATATTGCAAAATCGATATTTGCGAACAATTTCATATTTCATTCTTGATTCAGGTAGAGTAAACACCCCTGAACAAGACGGAGTTGATAGAATTTTGATTCGCAGGACATTAGCTGCGGAATCACTTTTTGAATTTTACTAAATGTAGGTTTTATGTGGAGAGCAAGTTAACTAATATTGAAAAAACTATTTTGTACATCAATTTCATTTTTCACTCTTGATTCTGGTAGTGTCCAGTCTCCTAAACAAGACGGAGTTAATGAAATTTTAATTCGCAGGAAATTGTCTGCGGAATCACCTTTTGAATTTCAATAAATTTAGATTGTACTTGGAGAGCAAGTTAACTAATATTGTAAAAACTTTTTTTTTAGATTAATTTCATTTTTCACTCTTGATTCTGGTAGAGTTAACTCCACTGAACAAGTCGGAGTTAATGGAATTTCGTTTAACAGCGACCTCGCTGCGGAATCAGATTTTGAATTTTAATAAAAACAAATTTTCTGTGGAAACCATGTCAGCTGATGTTGCAAAATATATATTCGCAAGCAATTTAATTTTTCACTCTTGATTCTGGTAGAGTTAAATCTCCTGAACAAGGCGCAGTTAATAGAATTTTGATTTGCAGGAAATTGGCTGCGGAATCACTTTTTGAATTTTACTAAATGTTGGTTTTATGTGGAGAGCAAGTTAACTAATACTGGAAAACCTTTTTCTTTAGATCAATTTCATTTTTCACTCTTGATTCTGGTACAGTTTACTCCTCTGAACAAGACGGAGTCAATGGAATTTAGATAGTCAGCGAACTCTATGCGGAATCAGGTTTTTAATTTTATTGAAAATAAATTTTGCGTAGGGACATAGTTTGCTGATATTGCAAAATCTATATTTGCAAGCTATTTCATTTTTTATTCTTGATTCAGTTAGAGTTAACATCCCTGAATAAGACGGAGTTAATAGAATGTTGATTCGCAGGAATTGGCTGCGGAATCACGTTTTAAATTTTAATAAATGTAGGTTTTATGTTGAGAGCAAGTTAACTAATATTGTAAAAAATTTTTTTTATATCCATTTCATTTTTCATTCTTGATTCTGGTAGTGTTTAATCTCCTGAACAAGACGGAGTTAATGGAAATTTAATTCGCAGCAAATTATCTGCGGAATCAGATTTTGAATTTTAATAACAAAAATTTTATGTGGAAACCATGTAAGCTGATGTTGCAAAAAAAATATTCGCAAGCAATTTCATTTTTCACTCTTGATTCAAGTACAGTTTACACCCCCGTACAAGACGGAGTTAATAGAAATTTAATTCGCAGCAAATTGCCTGCGGAATCATCTTTTGAATTTTAATAAATTTAGATTTTACGTGGAGACCAAGTTAATTGTGTGAAGCACAATTGTCTTCTAGAATCTCCGTTATGCGACCGTAAATATTTGTGTTTGTAATAGGTCACGTGTGAGACTTGGCCAATGAGAATGAAAAGATTATTTTTCGACTGCTTAACTGCAGTTCTGATTGGCGAAAATCTTACACGTGACCTCTTACACACACACATATTTATAGTACCTATAGGAGCAATTGTGCTTCAATCAGTTAACTAATATTGTAAAAACTTTTTTTTTAGATCAATTTCATTTTTCACTCTTGATTCTGGTATAGTCAACTCCACTGAACAAGTCGGAGTTAATGGAATTTCGTTTAGCAGCGAATTCGCTGCGGAATCAAATTTTGAATTTTAATAAAAAAAAATTTATGTGTAAACCATGTTAGCTGATGTTGCTAAATCAATATTCGCAAGCAATTTCATTTTTCACTCTTGATTCAAGTAGATTTTACACCCCCGTATAAGACGGAGTTAATAGAACTTTAGTTCGAAGCAAATTGTATACGGAATCGCCTTTTGAATTTCAATAAATTTAGATTTTACTTGGAGAGCAAGTTAACTAATATTGTAAAAACTTTTTTTTTTTAGATTAATTTCATTTTTTACTCTTGATTCTGGTAGAGTTAACTCCACTGAACAAGTCGTAATTAATGGAATTTCGTTTAGCAGCGAATTCGCTACGGAATCACATTTTGAATTTTAATAAAAACAAATTTTCTGTGGAAACCATGTTTGCTGATGATGCAAAATCTATATTTGCATGCAACTTCATTTTTTACTCTTGATTCAGGTAGAGTTAACACCCCGGAACAAGTCGGAATTAATAGAATGTTGATTCGCAGGAAATTGGCTGCGGAATCAAGTTTTAAATTTTAATAAATGTAGGTTTTATGTGGAGAGCAAGTTAACTAATATTGTAAAAACTTTTTTTTTAGATCAATTTCATTTTCCACTCTTGATTTTGGTAGAATTAACTCCCCTGAACATGTCGGAGTTAATGGAATTTAGATAGTCAGCGAACTCGATGCGGAATCAGGTTTTCAATTTTACTGAAATGAAATTTTGCGTAGGGACATAGTTGGCTGATATTGCAAAATCTATATTTGCAAGCTATTTCATTTTTTATTCTTGATTCAGGTAGAGTTAACATCCCTGAATAAGACGGAGTTAATAGAATGTTGATTCGCAGGAATTGGCTGCGGAATCACTTTTTGAATTTTAATAAATTTAGATTTTACGTGGAGAGCAAGTTATCTAATTTTGTAAATACTTTTTTTTTAAAAAACAATTTCATTTTTCGCTCTTGATTCTGGTAGAGTTAACTGCACTGAACAAGTCGGAGTTAATGAAATTTCGTTTAGCAGCGAACTCGCTGCGGAATCAGATTTTGAATTTTATTAAATAATTTTATTTTTTTCTAAAAATATTTTGTCTCCGGCTGAAAAATTGTATGTTATCTGTTAAAACGGGTTTTGCACAAATACAATGACAGAGTAAGGAACCACTTGTAGTTAATTGTTTATTAATCAAACATTGATGAACAAAAGAAGAATACGAATACAATTACAAAAGTTACTTCAGCTAACAACAGAATACAAAGTACCAACTTCTAAATAAAAAAAAACTGTAGATAGTCTTATTATAATAGGAACTTATTGATTAAACAAAACTATACCATATTTGAATTTAAATTACAATGAATAATTTTCTACAATCTCCCTCTCGGAAGGATTATAAACTGGTGTATGATCATTACGTTAGTTTAATATTCATTCGATTACATTTACAAGTTTAGCACGATGAGAGTCATACACTCTTTGACACAATGATTTGGTAAAGATGTCAGCAACATTTTGCTCGCTTGTGACATATTTTAATTGAATTGTTTCATTCATGACTTTTTCTCTAATATAATGATACTTAATGGAAATGTGTTTCGTTCTATATTTGTCTATATGACTTTTTGCATGTGCGATAGCCGCTTGACTGTCACACCAAATCAAGATTGGTTTACTGCTTGTCTCCTGAAACATAAATGATTTTAAAAATTCTTTTACCCAGGATACTTCCCTTGCACAATGTGCTAACGCCACGTATTCCGCCTCCATGGTGCTTAGTGTGACCAAACTTTGTTTCTGGCTTCTCCAAATGATAGGTCCACCTGCTAACATCAGTACGTATCCACTTATGCTCTTGCGATCCGTTGAAGAACAAGCCCAGTCCGCATCTGCGTAAGCTACCAAGCTTTGATTTGTTTGACGATACGTGATTCCATAGTCTTTGGTATTTTTTACGTATCTTAGTATCCTTTTGGCTGCATTCCAGTGTTTTTCATTGTACTTCGTACAAAATTGTGCCATTTTTCCAACTGAGAAAGCGATATCTGGTCTTGTCTTCTGAGACAAATACAAAAGACCGCCAATGAGTTCACGATAGGGAAAACTTGTGGACTCATTTTCCTCCTCTTCATTAAGGAATTCTGTTTTTGTTTCCATTGGGGTGTTTGCTCCTTTTGCCTCTTGTAATCCAAATTTCTTCAGCAAACGGTCAATATAATCCTTTTGTGAAAGAGTAATACTTCCATCTTCATTTTCAAAGAATTCCACTCCCAGCATGTGTGATACTTTTCCAAGATATTTAATATCAAAAATTCTTTCCAAGAGTACTTTGATTTTCTTTCTCATTAATTGATTTTGAGTTAGTACAAGAATGTCATCGACGTAAACTGCTAGTACTGCATTTCCCTCCTTCGTCTTCATTTCGTATACACATGGTTCCGCTTGGTTTCGAATGAATCCGGTTTCTTCTAATTTCTTGTTGAGATGATCATTCCAGCATCTTCCACTCTGTTTTAGCCCATATATCGATTTCTGTAGTTTACGAACCAATCCTTCAGCTCCCTCTTGTACAAATCCTTCCGGTTGCTCCATGTATAAAGTTTCCTTCAGATCACTTTGAAGGTAAGCAGATTTCACATCATATTGGTCAATAATCCATTTCTTTTCAACAGCAACTGCAACAAGCAGTCTCAACGTTTCAAAGCTTGAGACAGGTGCATATATTTCGTCATAGTCGACTCCTTTCCTCTGGGAGAATCCTTTTGCAACCAAACGTGCCTTGAATCGATGAGTGTCGCCTACTGTTTTACGTTTGAAAACCCACTTGCATTCCACAATTGTTGCATCTGAAGGTGGTTCAACCAATGTCCAAGCTTTGTGTCTTCCCAGTGATTCCAATTCTTCATTCATGGCTTCCAGCCATCTTGTTGCTTCAAGGGAGTTCACTGCTTCAATGAATGACGTTGGCTCCTCGACATGCATTTGAACTGCATTTGATTGGATATCTGAGTCACTGTACAATGTTGAATTTGCAAAATGTCTTTCTCGAAGAATCATGCCATGTCGTTTCTCATGGTCTACAAAAGTTCCTGTTGAATTTTTCTTCGATCTGCCTCTTCCTCTTGCTTGGGCTGTGAGCTGTATATTTGTTCCTTCTGAATTACTTCTGGTTGTAACAGAACCTTCTTGGTGAACTTCCAACTGATCTTCGCAAGCTGGGAAACCCCCGAAAATGCTTTCCGTCTTGCTTACTGCATCGTCATCATCATGATTGGCCGCATTGTCTCTCGTAGCAGTTTCTGGATAGCTGTCATTGTTGTTATCTATACTGATCATTTGTCTCTTTTCCGATTCTTCTGATGTGACCTGAGGACATTTTTCAATTTCTTCTGTATTTTTAGTTTCCTCTTCATCTACAAAAACACAGTCACGAGTTTCATCGACCTGGCGTGTTCCTGGTATCCAGACTCTGTAACCGCGTCCATGAACAGCGTATCCAACCAGTATACCTTTTGTTCCTCTTGCAGAAAGTTTTGAAAAACGTTTTTGTTTTGGGATGTGCATGAAAACTTTGCATCCAATAGATTTAAAATAGCTGACATTAGGCTTCCTGCCAACCCACAATTCATATGGAGTTTTAATGTCATTGTGACTATTGGTGACTCGATTTCTGATATGTGCAGCTGAGTGTATCAATTCACCCCAAGCAGACTTTGGTAGGTCACCATCGTTGATTTGGGTCCTCACAAGATCCATCAACGTGCGATTGGATCTCTCAGCTACCCCGTTCTGCTGAGGTGTATAAGTCATTGTTTTTTCGTGTACTATTCCATTGCTTTCACAAAAAATATCCCAATTTTTTGAACAAAATTCGAGTCCATTATCTGTTCGAATTCTTTTCAAGCTCTGATTAGTTTGCTTCTCGACTTCAATTTTCCAAGCTTTAAATACTGACAAGACTTCACCCTTGGTCTTAATAGGCTTCACGAATATATATCGACTGAAATCGTCTACGATACTGAGTACATATTTGTTTCCACCAAAACTTTCAACGTCTATTGGTCCCATAAGATCTGCGTGGACCAAATCCAGAATTGTACCTTTGTTCTTTATATCATTGGATGGATGTATTGGGAATGGTTGTCTTGTTGACTTCCCTCTAAGACAACTATCGCATGACGTTGGATCTGTCAGTTCACATTGCAATCCAATCACTGATTGTCTATTTACCATTTTTAAAATTTGCTGTTTACTGACATGCATAAATCTTTTATGCCATAAATCCAAAGGCTTTGTTCTTTCATTTTTGATTTGCAGCGAATTCACTTCCCTAGTGCTCAGATCTGGTTCAGTTTTTACAACAAATAACCGACCTTCATTCTCTGATTTCAAGAGTAAATTTCCATCATGATTCAAAATGCGACATCCATCTTTATCAAAAATAACCTTTTTATTATTTTCAATTAATTGCTTAACCGATAGTATTCCATGGGCTATCCCCGGTACAAAAAGTGTATTTTCAATTTTCATTTTATTGAATTCTGTCTCTTTTCCAATAATTTTTGCATGAACTGTACCCTTGCCCATTGAAGGAGTTATAGTACCATCCGCTGTCGTGATTTTTTCTGTTTTTGCGTTCATGTCAATTTTCAGAAAATACTCCTTATTTGGTGACATATGGTGAGTTGCACCTGAATCTACAATCCAAGTGTTATTATTTAAAGTGGCTGTTCCACAAAAGACACTCATACTTACTGTATTGGAAGAATTTTTGTTGCTCGTTTTTTCAGACTTCGAGCGGCATTCGTATGAGTAATGCCCTAATTTGTTACAATTAAAACATTTTACCTTGATTTTGTAGTTTCCCTTTTTTGAGCTTTTCTCATTTTTCTTACCAGGAGTCGATTCCGTGAATTTCTTGTTGTGTTTGTCCTTGTCGTTGTGTGTTCCTTCTGATTTTCTTGCGAACATCGCTGTCTGTTTTGTATCACTATTTTCACGTCGTCTGGCATCTTCAGCAATAAGTCGTCTTTTTATTGTAGAGCAGTTGAATTCCTTATCTGGCAGATTACACAGTGCTGAAGCCACGTTGTCCCAATCTTCAGACAATCCGGATAAAATAGTCATCGCTAGGTCGCCATCTTCAAAGGTGTCCCCAATACCAGCAAGTTCAGCGACTGTTTTGTTTATCTGTCCCAAATATAATTCCATAGAACTGTGTTCGCTCAACTTCTGCGAATATAATTTTCTTCGGAGCTGTACAATACGAAATTTGCTGTCACGAGGTGCATACAATCGTTCCAATTCTTCCCATGCTTCTCTTGCCTTTGTCAAATGCCTAATATGCATTTGTTGTTCATCACACAATGAAAGTGCGATCTTTGCGTAGGCTTTGCCTTGTCGTGATACAAACTTACGCTTCTCTTCTGCGCTTGCATTTTCTTCAGGCTCTTGCTCGCCGGGGTCAACAACTGTCCATAGGTCACATTCCATCATTACCATTTTTATCTGGTAGCTCCACGAGGCATAATTTGTGCCATTTAATTTCTCAATTATTGTGACTCTATGTTCCGTTTGCATTTTGCTAGGCTTATGTTTTGACTGTCTCGGATAGGTAGAAGCTTTGTGCACTTGAAACCTGTGCACGTGAACACTGTCCAGAAAGCTTTTTTTTTGAGGTTAGCTTTTTACCTTCTACATGCACTTATCAAGAATTACTTTAATTGCAGTACAAAACTTCATTATTTTTGCGCACCTGGGCCCATAACCATTGTTAAAACGGATTTTGCACAAATACAATGACAGAGTAACCACTTGTAGTTAATTGTTTATTAATCAAACATTGATGAACAAAAGAAGAATACGGATACAATTACAAAAGTTACTTCAGCTAATAACAGAATACAAAGTACCAACTTCTAAATAAAAAAAAACTGTAGATAGTCTTATTATAATAGGAACTTATTGATTAAACAAAACTATACCATATTTGAATTTAAATTACAATGAATAATTTTCTACGGAACTTTGTCTTAAAAATATTTTAGCTTTTGAAGATTCATTAATTAAGATAATTTTTTAATTGTTTTTTTAATGATTTATCATTGTAACAATTTATTTATATACTCTATTCTCATATTTTATTTATACAGGAACGTCTGCTTCATTCTATCAAACCGAGGTAGCTGGTAAAACAACGAAAGAAAATGACAAACAAGAGCCAGCATTATTATATAAAACAAATATACATAGGAAAGCCAACAGTGAATATATAAATAAGCAACATGTGCACAAAGAGCCTATTGAAGCGTTGGATATTTTGATGGGTTCAAAATTTAGAACATTCATTCATAATTTGGGCAAACGACCATTTTTTGTTCATTACTGGTGTAGCAGTCAATTAAATGTCATGAATGCTTATTTATCAAAAAATAAAGGAGGCTGTGTTTTCATTAACGTTACAGGAGGTGTTGTTAAAAAAATTATTAGAGCAGATGGATCATCATCCGATCCAATATTTTTATATGAAATGGTAGTAAATACAGGTAAAAAAGAGGAATATAATCAAATTCCAGTAGCTCAGATGTTATCTGAGCGACATACATCCGTAGCAATTTTTTATTGGCTAGCAGAATTTATCCGTTTAGGTTCAGTGTTAAAATTTCAACCCAATGAAATTGTTTGTAATTCCTCTAGAGCTTTATTGTTGGGTAATTATTTCGTTTAGAAGTAAAATGATATTAATTTGTTATTTATTCTTATAATAATTAATATAAATGTTAATTTATGCTTATTTTTAGCTGTACTCTGGAACTATACAAATTGTAAAACGCCTGAAGAATATTCTGACATGTGCTTCGTTGGACCTTTGCCAAAATGCTACATCATAAATGATGTATCACATGTAATAAAAATATACGCAAATTTTTAAAAAAAATGAACATAGAAGCATAAAAAATATGCACCTTGCTGCTATAGGCAAACTAATAATTGTTCGCAGTATAACTGACGCAGAAAAAATATTAACTTTAATATTAATAATCTGTCGAAGCATGTATCAAGGAAAAACCTCAGATGGAGAGATAACAAAATGCTCTATGGCGAAAGAAGAATTGGAAAAACTTTTAATCCGAAAATGTGGTATTTTTAAAACTGGATGTCAAAGTATCGATGTCCTTTTAGAAAATGTTGAAGACATCACCTATGAGGCAATGACCAATAATGGTAAGATTAATTTATTTGTATTTTTTGTGAATAATACAAATATGTCCATCGATAATTACATATATAGTAGAATATAATATTGATACTTTATATGTAGACGATATAAGCGAGTCTTTGGATACGGACAAAATGACCATATCAAATTTGTGCCTAGAATGGGCTACAAAAATTGATAAAAAAGTAAGGGAAAATTGTAATGAATGGGGAAAAGATGTGAACGCCTATTGCAATAATGAATTAGCAGACAAAATAGTACAGCATTGCACAACAATATTCATGTGGACGTGTGCAGCGCGAGATAAATTTGATTTTGGGCGCATACCCGCGTCAAGTGCTTCCGCAGATTTTAACGATGTAAAATATCATTTATTTAAGGGAAAATTACCTCTTAGTGTAGATGACTTTGTTGTGAAGCACATAAATTATATTGACAACAAAAATAAAATTATAATGGCTAGAGATAATTCACAATTAAATTGTGACCAAACTGGGGTTATGATTTATTTAGATAAAGAAAAGGACGATCAAAATAAGGTATTAAATTATAAATTACATATTGCTTTAGAAATTAGGGACAAGATCATTAAAAAGTAACAAATGATTCTTCTCATTTAATTGTTATTTCAACTTTATTGACAAACTAAAAATTAAAGTAATCACC
>JABFQA010002471.1:0-11209 GCA_022817065.1 Probaryconus sp. ZL-2020
CCAAGGGGGTCGGTGGTGTAACCACCGCCCGGCCACCCAGGCCCCCCAACGTGACTCATCCGTTCCCCGGCGGGTACAGCGGTGTCCCCACCGCCGGGCCCCCCGGGAACCTGGATGGTACCCGACTCTTTGGTGCGCAAAATCATCGGGAGGGTTGCTTGTTAGTAGTCCGGGACCGCGGCACAAGGCCACGAACCCGGGCTAAGCCCTCGTACCACGGCAAGGTCCAGCAACCCCTATCGAGGGGCGATCTGAATTAATTTAATTTTTTTTTATTTATTTTCTTTTTGGCTTTTTAAATATTAATTAAAAAGGGTAAAAAGCAGTTGACTTTTTAATGGCAATGCGTCACTATGCCCCAGTAAAAAATGTTTCAGAATTCAATTACGGTATATTTGATGATTTTCAGGTACAAAAAATATGGGAGGCAAAAGAAGCGCACACCCAAAAATTGAATAAATTATTCTTATGGTATTATTAGGTTACAAAAATTAAATATCTTTAATTACAATTGCCCTGTTTATTCCAAATCTCGACACACTGAAATATCATTGATTACAAACATCTTTCTCGTTTTCAAATATTAAATACCTCGCGGAAAATAGAAACGATCCCACAAGTTTCAATTACTTATTACATTTAACGCAAGATGCATAAATACAAATACTCAAGGATACCGCCGCACTATGCCTCAATAAAAAATCTTTAACAATTCATTGAGAGTATATTCTTGGTTTTTCAAGTACAAATCAGATTGGGGAACAGAGAGCAACCTCCCAAAAAATGTTTTTCTTTTTTGGGGGATAAATCATAAATTTCTTTCATCATTTATGCCCCAATTAATACAAATCCATTGACATTGAAATTTCATTATAAACCCTTTTTTAGCTTTTTAAATACAGATTTGCTAAGGGAAAAATTAAATATGACCCTTAACTTCCAATTATCTACTGTTGTTGTTGTTGTTTTTTTAAATGGACTCGGTCCCAGACAGACCATCAGCCAATAACAACCAATTATCTACTATGTTTTAGCCAAAATATATGAATAAAAAACACTTGACACTATGTGTATTCTTTTATTTATTCTTAGTTATTTCTTTTATTTTTTATTTCTTCTTCCTGACAGCATGTCTTTGGCCTCCTTCTTCCAATACAAAATATTTCTATGGAATGAATGTGTTTCATTGAAAAGTCTTTGTAAAGCACTGAAAAATAAAAATAAAGATTAATCAAAAATACATTTCATATTAATAAAAGTTCAACAAATAAAACCTTTAAAAAAACTGAAAAAATAATAATATTCCAATTTATCTTTTTCGAACTCTTCTAGGTGCTGTTTGAAGAATTTCTGGTTGCTGCTGATCATTCCTTTGAACAATTTCTTGTTGCTGTCTATCATTTATTGGAAAAAATTCTGGTTGTCGATCATTTATTTCATCGATTTCTGGTTGCTGTTGATTATCTAATTCGTCATTTTCTGGTTTCTGTCGATCATTTTTATTTTCTGCATCTTCTTCAGCATCTCTATAAAATAATAAATCCAAAAGAATAAATTATTTATGATAAAATATACAAAAATTTAAATTGTAAAATAATTATAATTAGCTAAACATAAAATATTAAACATAGAATTTACTTCATCTTCACTGTTCTCAGCCGTTCTTGTTCCACTTCCACTTGATGTCTGTCATTAAATTCTTCATTGAAATATTCATCATCATCTTTTTCATAAATTTGTATGTTTTCCTCCATTTCATTAATTTGCTCTTCATCACAATTTCAATATTCAAACTTACATTCTTGCACTTTTTCTTGGTGATCCCTGTTCAGTATTATTTACTCTGCGTCTTCTTTTTTTCCCACTTTATTTATTTCATTTTCATTGTCCGTATTCTTTTATCTTCTCCACTTCTTCATTTTCAATGTAGGAAACTAATATTATTTTATACAAATAAATTTGCCTTTTCATACATAAAGTAGAAGTTCTCGTTATAAGAAATTAATTTTTTCAACTCTTGATTCGAAAATCTACATTTCAATGCCTGTATAGCAAGTGGAAAATAGCATTTCCCTCTCTAGGGGTGAAAGTACTTACTTTCGTACAACTTGATTTTCGCATATCTTGACGAGTGAGTTTACTACTTTTCAGATTCGCAAACGAGTATATCTTCGCTAACGGAATCTCGGTGAATGAGCCGAGCACTGATCTGTGAGTGAGCAGCTCTGATCGACGAGTGAGCCTCGCCTAACAGAACTCGGTGAATGAGGGCGATTAGTCTAAACCTAAGTGTTTATATAGGGCAAATTTCTATTGTTCTTGGATGGGCCGTGTGCAGAATTCCACGTACTGTCCCTGATGGGGGTGCATGGTCAGCATATCGTTAAAAGAGGGGTTTTGAGGAGATGTCACGTCTTGTTGAGTCGACACCTATGCCTAGGCGTCAATTGCATTGTCGCCATAGGAAATAGATACTGATGCATGACTTCTCTGCCTCCTTCTATGTAGGCGAAATATTATCTAAGCAAGGGGGGGCATCGCGGCTGTCGTATTTACAAGAATGTTTAAATAAATGCACGTGTACATTTTGCTGACCCAAGGGTGAATCAGCCTGAGCGTGCCTAGACTTGTCTTCATCGAAGATGGCACAATAGTATATTGTGTATCAAGGGTGCAAAATAGGGTATTATTGCAATGCAGTAAGGCCCGAGTTTTGGCGCCTTACGCATTGCAATTATGCCCTAATTTTGGGCCCATGATACACATGATATTTTTTGTCATTCCTGCACAAAAATGCCTTTTCGAGGGCATGCTTTCTGGGCGGAAAGTGGACTTTTGCCGCCCGCGTATATTTAGCGGGCGACAAAGTGGGTCAGCGGGCGGCAAAGTGAGTCCGCGGGCGGCAAAGTGAGCCAGCGGGCGACAATATCACTTTTGCCGCCCGTGGGCTCACTTTGCCGCCCGAGGGCTCACTTTGCCGCCCGTGGCTCACTTTGCCGCCCGCTAAATATACGCGGGCGGCAAAAGTCCACTTTCCGCCCAGAAAGCATGCACGAGAAAAGGCATTTTCGTGCAGGGATGACAAGAAATAACTTCTGATAGCAATAACTTTCAATACAGCGCTCGATTTAATAATCAGAATTGGACGAATGAATTCGCGATTCGTCACCGACAACTGATCGAGCACGACTTCGGAATCCTACACTATGCTAAATATTGTAGGTGGCTTATATTTTTATTGCGATAAAATAAAGATGTGTTCCTATCATCTGCCAATGTTGGGCCAATACTGACTCAACCTAGACACAATATAGGTAAACTTATACGAAGAATATAAATAATATAAAAAAAATTAAAATTAAACTAAAAAATGACCTATACAGATAAATTTAATATATCCTAAAATTATGTTTTTATTGTTTCGATGTTACAGGAAATTTAGCGTTGATTTAGAGAATTTATTCTGAACTATTCAATATAAATCCTTAAATATTTAACATATACTCTCAACTATTAAGAGTTAAAACTCAAAATTTAACGTAAAAAATCTATTTAATGACCAGCATTAGAGAAAATTCAGCATATCTAGTATAATTTGAGGGTAATCTTTCGAAATTGGAGAACTTTTTGATAAGGGTTCAATAAATTTATTTATTTATTTATTTATTTGTAAGACAGAGTCCAGCGGGTAAAACCCATTATAGAACATATGTGTACATCAGTTTGTAAAAGTGGCTTTTACATATTTACAAGTTTTTTCACAAAGAGAATATACAGAGTCAGCAAACAAATCTATTTCATTGCCGTTCCATGCACACATATCATTCACTCTATCAATATATTTCACCAATTTCATTCTATATATCATTGAGTTATACTAAAATCCATATTTCAGTGGCCTGTAATACAAATTTCCGAGTATGTTTACATCTATTGATGGTTGAATGTAGATCGCCAAAATAAAAGTAATATTATTGTTCAAGCCCACGGAAATGCAAACAAGTTCAACATCCAAAAATCTATCATGTATATGGTTCAGATCTATAAACTTGAATGACATTCTGTAAGTTATGGCAATCAAAACTCCACCACCTCTCCTGCGATCACGATCACACCTACTAACATAAAAATTGTCAGTGTCTATAAACTCCGCTGAGTGTATGCTCGGTTTAAGCCAGGTTTCTGTAATAACAAGAACATCAATAGCAGAAAGATCAGAATTACAAAAAAACGACAATTTATTAACTATACTCCTCGCATTCTGATAATAACACCGAATCCCAGAATTATCCCTTCTTATGTTTGTCCACTTGTTGTCGAGGCTGCTGGTTTTTGGCGTATTTTGACAATCTTGGGAACATCTCCAACGAATTGGACCGTCATACCCTGTTGCATGTGGGGCGGCTTTGTCCTCAACTCCGCTCGCATGTCCCTCAGTTGAGCTAGCTGCCGTAGAGTGCGGTCCTTCGTTACCGAAAGCGTGGCCAATTGTGGATACGTTTTCCGGTCTCGCCAACAATCCCAGAATGTATTCAGGAAGTGCAGGACATCCTCCTGACGTGCAAAAACAATTTTGAGTGGACGCGGTTTGGGAACATTAGGTACGAATTTACCAAGACGAAAATGTGATTGGACTTGAACACTATTATCAATGCCTATATGTGTCAATAATTTCTTGACTGCATCTTCATCATTAGAACTTGCTTCAGTTATACCTTTATCAACTGTGTCAGGCATTCCAAATATCATTATATTGCTTGATCTGACAGATCTGTCAGAAACTTCCTTCAGTATAACGTCCTCCATGTTTAGCGTTCGTGCGGTGACATCTGTGAGAGCATAAGACAAATCAGCCAGCTGACGATCATGATAGCCTATCCATAATGGTCGATATAGAAGTTTTCAATGAAGCCACCTCAGATGATATATCAGACCGGATAACCTCAAACTTGGCGTTCACTTCTGTTTTCGACTTAGAAATTGCGTCCAAAACTTGGGCCAGGTCGTTATTGGCTGGCATGTCACGATCTTCCACATGACACTTGAGACAGTCCAATGTCTCCGGCAAAAGCTGTGTCTCTGAACAACTGTTGTGAAAAGTGCGGAAACAATTCTGACACTTTATAGCGCTCGAGAGTTTGACATTTTTGCGACAATATGAGCAACAATCAGAAGGACTACTGTCACGGGGCATCATCGGAGACATTTATTTAATCACTTTTCGCAGTACAGGCGAAAAAATAATAAGAAAGTTTGTAAAAATTGAAAAATGTGTACAGAGCGGTAAATCACAACACCAGTCAGAACAGCGCCACCATAGATAGTTATTATATTTAACCCAGTCAGAAATATTAGACAAATATAATGCAATCATTAAACAATCTTATGCTGTTTTAAAATGCAATTATTTCATAAAGGTGAGACCTCAAATGTGTTTAGTTTTGTCATAACCTAAATGAGATAAATATTGAGGCAAACAACAATGCATAATGAGACAAACTGTTTGTGAAATTCAAATTTGTAGTAACGATTAAATATAATGTTTAATATTTGAGGAAATAATTAGCAGCATGATTGCTGTTATATATTTATCGTTATATAAAAATGAAGTGATGTTTTTTTATGGATTTAATAAATAAATTTTAAATGGAAAAGTAATCAAGTACAAAATGCAGTGATAATATTAACAAATAAATTAATTGTATGGAAAGGAAAAATATAGTTTGATATAATTGAAATTAATAGTTCAACAAGCCAACAGGTTTTATTTAATACAATTCAATATTATATTTATAACAATATTATATTTGTTAACATTTATTATTCATGAAGCGTAACCATAATGAACTTAAATTAAACTTTGTTCAATCTCAAAAAAAAAAGCAGCACAAAATATTAATGAAATAAAATTAAACATTTATAGGAATGTATAAACTTCATGACTAACAAGAATTATCTCACAATTTTTAAAAAATGACAATTTCTAATACTAATATAAATTCAACAATTGTTAGAAGATACAATGCTAATAGTTGAAATAATATGATTTAACAATTTTAAAATGTTGAATGTGAAAAAATGAATCATGCAATAATAAATTATGACGAATCGAATAAAATTCTATCGACAGTAGAATTCTTGTTGACTCTGCTTAAGCGTTCTGTTTGACCTGATGCTCTGTTAATTGAATTTCTGTAACGTTGTTTCGCATTCCTTAAAGCTTCAGTAGCAGCGTCTTGTAGAACGTCTCTCGTTGGGTTTTCAAAATTGCTGTTTAAACATAGAGCCTCTGCAAAAAATGTTATATATTATTATTCAATTTACAGTGAATGTTGAAATGTAAATAATATACAATACTTAAACTAGAAAAGAATATGTATAAAAATTGGTAATTAATCTCACATTTTTGAATAACAGTACAAATTATATTTGATATTAAATATTGAATGATGAAAGTTACCTAATAAGAAAACTAATTGCTGATGAAATATAATATTACAATTACATATTTAGTGGAATTAAAATTTATTAGTCAGAAATTTAAATTGTATAATTTGTAAAAGAAGTAATGTTTAATTATTTTTACCATAAAAACTTCTAATAATTGTTTTATTATATAAGGGAATGTTTGTCCCTTGACCTTCTCCGCTTGTCCCTTGACTTTGTCCGAACCATGTAATCTTCCTTGCAAATGAATCAGTAAAAGATTCTTTTATAATATTATGCATATGTTCTTTAGGATTGTGACCTCCTAAGTAAGCATAAAAAGATACCTGGAACAAATGAACATTAACGTATTATATATCAAATTTAGATAAAATATTAGACTATTTAATGTTTTATTGAAAATGGTATACATACCAGTTGATCACAATCAGAAGTAATAATGCGTTCAACATTCTCAAAATCTGCAATGGAATCAATAGGCAAATAATCCGGTTTGCAAGGAAGTTGGTTACGTCTTTCTAACTTTAGCATTCGTTTCTCCAAATTAGTTGATGATGTAATGAGTTTCCTGCAATATATACAATATTAAAATGTCATTATTATAATGACAAGATAGAAAATGTTACAATATAAATGACGTAATAATAATATGACATCACTTGTCATAATTATACTTACTTTAAATTTTTATCTGTGAAGTCTAACCGTTCATTCAATTTCCTAAATAACAAATTGAATATTTATTAGCAATACAATTATTATTATTAAATTCACGATAATTATTATTATAATTACTCTTATTATTATTGTTAATATTATTATTATTATAATTGTTATCATTGTTTACCTGAATGAATGGTCTAAAAATCTCATTAAATTTTCATTTTCTGTTTCTTCTCCGTGATCAGTATTATATTGATCAGAAAAATTATTATTGATTGTTTGTGCAGCGTTCAAATTTATTTCATCCAAATTAGTGTCAATAGCCTCATTGTTCGTGACACTATTTGCAATAGTGACAGGTAATTCAGTAACTATGAATTGTTGAGCGGAGTCATTATCATTGATAACTGGAAAATCAAGTATTTGTATGTTGTCTTGCTGTTGATGTAGCGCAAAGTATATTGGCTCAGGCTCTTTTCTGATAGCGTTATGTTTAGTGAAATTTTCTTTTGCAGAACTCTGTTCGCTGGCTGCAGTCTTAGTCTTTATGCAATACTGTGTACCAGAAAATGAACTTGCTTTATTTGTCTTCAGTTGCTTAGATTTTGGAGTCTCATCTATGTATTCTTCAGACGAATCACTGGAGTATTCGATGTTTTCTTCAGCTTCTTCATTACTTATAGAAGCATTTAATTTATTGGATATATCAGCAAATATGTCAGTCATCAGTTTTTCTGATAATGGTTTCTTCAAATTTGGTCGACAATCTTCTGAATCAGTTGTTTTGTACCGACGTGGTTTACGTTTCATTCTTTGTGGACGCTCCATACCTGAAAATAACATATATGTAAAATTAAATATAACAGAACACGTAGAAGCTGCTCCATTCTATATTACAATATTTATAATTAATAAATTAAAAATATTTAGCTGCTGTTTATATTTCTAATAATTATTAATTGATATACCTTTTAGTAATATAAACGTTGATGTTTCCTAATAATATTGCAAATTACAATTGATAAAAATTTTATTTAAAGTAACAGTTATGAACTTTCTTTCTTGTTACATATAAGTACATGAAGTATCGTGTAATAAAAATATCATAAATTAAATATATATTTAACAAAAAAGAAATATGTACAATGTTAATGCTATCAATATTTACTTAAAATGAAATATATGCAAAGCAACACAATCTGTACATAGTAAAATTATGCTAATTATTTACACTTTGCACCGCATATCTGAATCAGAAAACATTTATGAACATAATGAAATAGTAGTCGCAGGAGCCTTCAGAAAAATAATGAAAGGTGAAGTGAGGTAAAAGTGAAATTAATGAGGTAAAAATAGTCAGTTTACAATTTAAAAATAAGTATGTTTGATGCTACAAAAACTTCAGAATTAAAGAAACAGATTGAATTTATTAAATTAAAACAAGTGTTTTTTATTTCTATCCCGTATCTTTTACACCATTTCGCAGTAAAATATTTATTCATTTAAATATTGTAATTCAGTTTAGCAAATAATGTAATTCTGAAAGCAGTTGAATTTTACATTTTAATAACAAAAAACTCATTTATTGGTGAATGAGACTCTTCGTTATCGCTACTGTCATTATTGGAGCATGATTTGAAATATGGCATTTTGGAACATTTGGCCTGTACATCTGTTAATGAATATAACCATAATGTACTAGTTGGATTTGAGCATTTGTAAACATCAACTGCACTCGACGGTATCCCAACGTTATACAAATCAACAATGGTTTGAAATTTATTTACAACTAATGTAATTTCATTATCTAGAATAATAATATTTCTAATAATTATTATAGATTTATCATTCATTATACAGCAATTATCGGAATCCTTGATAGACAGAAATAAAGTTTCCGTTTTAACTTGTTGATATTGCGCTGATGCACCTAAATATGCAGGACAAACACCTCCATAATGCCTGAACTGTAAAATTGGGAAATGTTTTTTATCTAAAACGGGTTTAGTATTATTAATATTCTCTTTTTCTTTTAGTCTTCGAGCTATTTGTTGCAATTGTCTATTGGGTTTTTTGCACATCTTTCTAAAAAAAGACATGTTACTTTCATACTCAAATGCAGAATAGTTATCAAGATTGCCTAGTGTTTTATAGTCATCGATCAAATGTAAGAATCCATGCACATTATACGACATAAAACTTTCACCGTAGATTATGCGACATGAATCAACGTATTCTTTTGAAGCAATTTCAACAAATCGAATCAATGTACTGGAAATTGAATCACGTATCATGCATCTTACAATGACATGTAAAAGAAGAAAATTTTTGTAAGCTTCAGGATTAATTAAACCATCGAATGCAACTATTCCTGTATGCAGTAACACAGTACGAAATTCTGTTGCCTTATAATCAGTAAATTGTTCTATAGGTCTGGGAGGTCTACAAAAGTCTCTTGGAAAATATCTGCTTATTAAATTAAGTCTTTCTGAAATTTCTGAAATGGTATTATAATTTAATTTCAGGATTTTGTTGTATTTACCAAAAATAAAAACTTGAATACTTTTTTTAACTAAACCAAGTAAAACAAGGTGCAGGTATTCGAATGGAGTTTGTTTCGGTATATCGGTTAACAACGAAGCTAACGGTGTATCACCTGGCTTATGATGGTCTTCATCACTGCGAGATAAATATTCATCTGCGGTACGTTTTTCATCAGAAAGGCTGGTGAAAATATTACTACGCTTTCCCAATGGTACGTGACCCTCAGTTTTACATTTCGAGCAAGGATTAGCTGACATGTGTCCATAATGATTTAATAGAAATGCCCGAGCTGGAGCGTCAGCAATGAATGCTCGAAAATTAAATGATAATTTTCTGTCCCTGAAAGAAATGCCATTATTTTTTTTTAATTCAGTAACTTCATTTACGAAATCTTTAAAAAAATCCATTGCACAATCTGGTTTTTTTGAACCACTATAAATGCCTATAACTGCAGGTTTTCCATTGGGAATATTTTTAACTGAACATTGTATGGGCCATATAGTATATTTACCCGTTTTGTAAATTTTTGCACCATCTGTATGAAAATCAATTTCAAGGGAATCAGGTATAACATCATAATTCATTCGACGAAGAATATCTGCTATTGCAGTTTCAAATCCTATATGTAAATACGTTCCAGGACTGACATTTCTCAACACGACAGGTTCATTGGGAGTATGCAATAAAGTTTTCATTGACATTGGTAGATACGATAAACATTGGTGTGTACGAAAAAGTTGTAATATTTGATCTCCTTGATTTTGCGTAAGATCTAGGTCTGCAAAGCAAGATGCAACTTGATTTCTAAAAGAATCTTTAACATCATCGTCATTACCACAATTTGAAGAATCAGTATCTGACTGTTCATCTGAACTCAAATCTGAGCCATTCAATGAAAAATCATCTATGGTGGTATGTACAATGTCTTCATCAGAGAAATTGCAAGAAACGTCTAACATATTATTTCCTAATGATTCATGACTTTCATGGAATATCATGAAAGATTGTGAAGAAAATCCTACCCCATTATTCGCATGTACATTCTCTTCGTGATCTCTCGCAACTCCTGCAGATGACAAATTAGTAGTATTAGAAGTTTTTCTACTTTTGTAACATAACAATGATCGATTAATTTCTTGTTTAATTCTTCTTTGTTGCCTTTTTTTAACGCTGTGAAATTTTTTTCGGTCTATGCTATTTTTTAAATATTGAAAACTTTTAACTTTCACCATTCTGAAGCGAGGATACTATTTTAAATATGATATTAAATTAGCACATTAATAGATGTTACTGCTCCAAATAAAATTTCATTAATTAACTAAAATTAATTAATTTTTAAGTAAAAAATGTAACATTTTTAAATTACAAACAATTTTCATTACAGTGAAATAATTTTTCTATGTACGAAATAGTGTTTTGCAATGTACTGTCAAAAAAATTTTTATATTTTCTGTTAATAAAAATATTATTGATTAAACAATTTTTATAGAATTTGACAAAATGATAATACATACAATTGTATTTGCAATAAAAAAATATTAATTATAAAATATTA
>JABFQA010002472.1:0-11200 GCA_022817065.1 Probaryconus sp. ZL-2020
TTATTTCGACAATTATCAGAAAATTTACAATTTTTATGGTAAATTTTTCTGCATTTTGAGCATTTATTTTTTCAGTTTGACTTATAAGTCTGCTTTGCCAGAATTATGGTAAAATTTATATTAAATTTTTCTGCGTGTATGAGTTCAATCTCTTTTCATAGAAATAGATTAATTTAGTGAATTGAATGTTGTTATTTCTTTTTTTATTTTATTAAAGTAGTGTGGAATTGGAAATTTCATACCTTAAGAGTACTTCAAATTAATAAACTTCTTGATACAAACTGTAATTTAACAATTTTTTTTCCTTTTGCGCAATCATTGTATACTTGTAGTTTGATAACAAAAGAAATAATGATTGAGCAATTAATCGATTTCATAGCTGGTTGCAGACTGTAGCTTTATCGTGAATTGATAGCGAAGAAAATTATCGTGCACAACATTCAAATGTTCAAGCAATCGTTATAAGTTTACTGAAGTGTTGTAACATTGCATTTACAACGTTCGTTACTATTATTTTCATTTTTTATATGTTTACGGAGAATCTTGGTATATTTTATAGAAGTAAAAAAAAATGAAAATAATTAATTGAATTAAGATAGATTTTTTTACGATTTCCAAATCTTAACGTTATATAGAAATTCATAAAATACAACTAATACTTTATTGTTTAATTTATGATACCTGTTAAATTGAAGGAAAGTTTCTTTTTCGACAATAGATGATCATGTCATGAAATTTATTTTGACAGAAATCAGCGAGCCCTAAGTAGAAATATTTGTTTTCTCATTCGTCAAAGTCTTTTCTTATTGCAGCATCGAAGACTGAGGTCCTGAATTTTTCAAAACCTTCTACGTATTTCTTGGCCGTTGTCTTGTTCTAACGTGACCATGTAAAATTGAGTAATCCAAAACATTTCATTTGTGCTGTATTTTTCAATAAATATATTTTCTGATTAGAGAAATTTCAAGTTGTTTAAACAATTTGTTACCGGACTTTATAGGAAAATTAAAACAAATCTTCATTTAGTGCACTGAGAAAAATCAGACATTAAAAAGTAGCAACACTGTTTGCAGACTCAGTGCATATGATACGAGATACAAAATTGTACTAACACTGATAGTAAAATTTTCAAACACGTTTGTATAAAATTGTAGACATGTTCATAATTTTTTTATTCGTATTTACAATTTTTACAAACATCGTTACAAATTTTACTATCAGCCAGCGTGGAAAGAATACGTCTGGTACGTGTCTGGCAAGCATCCAGCAGAGAATCTGGCAAACATTTGGGTTTTGCTCATATCCAAATGCTTTCCAGATTTCTGCCAGATGCCTTTTCAATCCACGCCTGATTTACGCCATATTTCTGCCAGATACTTGCCAAATTCTTGTCAGGAAGATGTCAGGTACATGCCAAACACTTGCCAGACAGTCTTTCGAAGCACTTGCCAGACCTTTACCAGATAATTTTCTTTTAATTATTATTATTTTTGTATAATATTCTTAACTCTTATTATAATAATTCAATAAATAATAACAGCAATTAAAAATACTCTATAGATTTACATATATTTAAATCGAAAGAAGTTCGTAAAAGAACTGCGGTTTGTAGGATATACATATATTCATAGTAGTGGGGGTACTAGTCCTATTGCGGATGGAAAAAATAGCACTTCCACCTGGCGGAGTCGGGAGATAGCGAGCGGGAAAATTCGAAATTGTAAATTTTTCTGCAAGTTCAGCGAACTAAAATTTGGTATCCCATATTATATGCACTGAGTCTCAAACAGTGTTGGTACTTTTTAATATCCAATTTTTTTCAGTGTATTCAAGTGTTTATGGAAACCTGGAATAAGGTGTAAATCGTTGAGCCACGTTCATAAAGAAACAACAAAAGCTTGTAATATTATATTATACGACGACATAAGTACATGATTGTTTTATGGCTTCGTTTGAACCAACGAAGAAACCCGATAACCTTTTGTCAACTAGAGTCGCACAGTTCGAGCTTTGTTAGGGGTAACTATAACAGGGAAGCGTTGATCGGTCATGTAACTAAAATCTCGAAACAGATCGATGTCCCGTTTTCAAACCAGACACCAAACCCCAGCATCTCAAACTTTTATTGTTTCAATTTAGCCTCTCCCCTGGATAATTGCCGGATTAATTCTGCAGTTTTAGAGTTTCGTTGAAAAGCCGTCGAACAATACCGTACTCTTCAAATCAAGACTATAGTGATTGTCTTAATGATTAAACAAAAACTATTAATTAAAAAAAATTGAACATTAAACAATGTTTGTGCGGATAAAAATCTCCCGATAAAACACAATTGTGTCTACAGAATTTTATATTTGCAGATCTTGCAGAAAGCTTATCTAACAAATTGCTCTTCGTCAAACACTCTTTCATCCTTAATCTTACGAAACGTAGAAAATCCAATTACCGATAGAACACACGCAAGTGGTGAGTCTTTAACGGTTTTCGATAACTGCACGATCAAGATTAGCCCAAAAGATATTGGAATCACTTTGTGATTACTAAATTTGGTTTATCAGGTCGCGTACATTATGGTATTACAAGCACCGTAGAAAAACAAGAGGAAAAAAAATACCTTTAACGTAATACCGTTAAAATAACTCGAAGCGATCGAGAAATTCGTTTCCACGGAAATTCCAATAAATTTGATTAATCCGGAAATGCTTGCATATTTTAATGCAGTTATGAACTGATGCAGATGCTCACGTTAAAGAAGAACCAATGCATTTAGGTTGCCATTAAAAATAATGGTCCGTCGAACCTTCTTTCTCGTTTATTGAAATGACAGTTTTAATTCAACCATAACTTTGTTAAAAATCCCACACTTGAAAATAAAAATCGCCTGTTACGTTTAATTAAAATTAAGGATTATAATTTGCATGATATATGAGAGTCTGATTGTTAAACCGCGTCATATGAGAAATAATATAACTTGTAGCTAAACTAATGTGGAATATCATAATCTCTCCTAATTCCCCTTAGGATAGTGCATAAAGTTGTAACGAAGTGAAACCCCAAATCGCAAGTCAAATATTTAAAATGAAACGCCTCGACGGCTACGAAAATTGAAAACTAAAAACAATTGTCTGCAATTTGACAAGTTTTTGCAAGTTTTTAACATTTGTATAAATTATGCAACGGGAATAATTTCGTTTGCGAATATGAAAATAATTCCAAGGGTTTTTTTTTTTTTGTAGAACACACACCTGCGTGCATGTACAATTATGGAAATGAAAAGTGCATTGTTGCATAAAAAATGCATTTATCAATTTTTAGGGAAGAACTTGTGGAAGAAGAATGTGCATTGGCATGCAAAAAATTCTTGAAATTATATACCTTGATTGGATTTAGAGCAAATATGCTGGCTTAGTTTCATGAAACTCGCATTAATGAATTATTATAACAATATTTGGTTTGATGTTTAATTTTGTGTACATTAATAACGTTAGCTTCGGTTAATTTCAGTAATTCGATCCGGTGCCACCAAGTTCGCATGACATGCCTCAATATCAAAGTCCTCCAGATTCACCAAATGATCAATAACACGGTTATTATATTCAGCATTCCCCAAAATATCCGTCCCTTTTATAACTTCCCTTACAAAAAAGAATTTATTTCGAAAAGAGAGCCATCCGCTATTAATCTGTTGGAAAAGATTTGACATATAAAAAAATACCAACTGTAATGTTAATAGAAATCTAAGATCCTTAGAAAATCAAATGAAGAAAAATCACGGTATTACGTTAAGTTATTTCATAGTGAATCAATTTGCAATTTTTATTGTGATCACAAATCATTTAACAAGTCAAAAAAGTGATAATACAATCAATTACTGTACTGCTACAATGTATTATTATTTCGCATTGTTCCGAAATAAACTTCTCGATCCAATTTGCAATGACTATCACTTGAAATCTGATCTCTGAATAACGTGCTCCGTATAAAATTCTACGCCAATTTCATTCACGTACAAAGATACAAATTATTTTATGAAATATTTCAGGATATTCGCCGGATGGATAAAATCACCGTTATTTCTATTGCTATAAACAGACAATCGTTCATTAGTTAAAATTAAATCAATGGTATGTGTCGGAATATCCAATGTCCAGAATAAATAACGATGTCGTCCTTCACCCAATTATGTAATATCTCCCCTAAATCCCTAGAGAATGTAACCCAAAAATTTCTTTAATATTTTCATTCAGGGCTAACAGTATTTACACGGAGAAGAAAAGTTTGTATAAAAATTACTATACGTTATAATAAAGCAGTCAGAAATATAAGGTTAAGAGATTTGTACCATACTGAATAGTAAAACTGAATAGTTTTAAATTACATCAAGATTGTTATTCATTTTACTTAAAAAGTGTAAAAAAAGTGAGAAAATCGTTCTGTAACATCAAAAGTATTTAATTATGTTTCAATTCATTTTATTTTGAGAAATCTGTAATGTCGGTAATCTCTGCTTTGACATCCCCTTAAGAGGATGTCAAAATGACTACAGTTACCGACAGAATCTGAAATTAAGTTTTTAATAAATATTTTTACTATGCGTTTATTTTTATGGTAAATATTAATTTAGATCATTCTTTGAAAAGATTAAAACATTCAGGAAAAAGTCCGGTACAAACTAATTGCTTATTTAAAATGAATTCAAGGTAATACGATTGTTTAACCTGAGAGTGAGTTTTCGAAATCCCAAAAATCGTATCACCCTAAATTGATTTTAGAGGAGCAATTAATTGATACCAGACTTTTTCCTAAATGTTTTAATCTTTTCAAAGAATGATCTAAATTAATATTTACTATAAATATTATCTCATATTCAAAGTATCTTTGAAACAGATTTTCACAAAGGATGTCGGTAATAGTTGTTTGCAATCACCTTTGACATCCTCTTAACACCTTCCCAGTTCACACTTAAAGCAATACATTCATAACATAGACATTTTCACTATTATTATTGATATTATACAGTTTCACTATTATTATTTCATGACTTTGAATCTGATTAATAAAAAAGAAAAAAATTACTCATTTCATCCGCTGAGTTCAATTATTTGTTGATTTTCCCTAACATCTTTTTCAGAATATTTAAATAAATTCACGAGAATAGAATTTTATTATAAAATAAAAAGAAATACATTCTTAAATTAAAATTTACTATAAATGTTATATTAATTGCTTATTAAATTTTATTGTGTAGTTAATTGTTTGTTAATCTTACCTTTTATATACGCGGGTTTCCAATATAATTTCAAATTTTTTTCTGACATAAATGTTAATCTCTCTTCATCCTTTCCATCAAGGATGAATCATAAACAGATTCATTATTTTTATTTGACCAATTTAATGTTATCGACAAATTTGAAAAACCACCAAAACAACTTGTATTTTATATGAACGTCGGCGGTTTCTGTCCTTGTTTCCGGCAACACCGGTGGCACAGGCAAAAGAACCTATTTATTTAGCGACAAAGGTAGCCCATTTACTTACCGACAGGTTGGATAATGGAATATATCTAAATCCCTATGGTACCGTCAAATGGGGTGAATAGGGACAAAACTGCAAAAAATTATGAAAAATGATTTATAATTTGATACTAACAGTTCTTTTGGTCAATCCAAATAACAATCCAAATAAAAATCAGTCGACCAAAAGAACTGTTAGTATCAAATTATAAATCATTTTTCATAATTTTTTGCGGTTTTGTCCGAATTCACCCCAGTGTCCCCATTCACCCCAGTGTCCCTATTCACCCCATTTGACGGTATCACTAATACCGAAATTCTAAATAGAAAAACAAAAATAAAGGGTTTTTTTAATCATTATCACACAATAAATTTGCCATATATCTCTGAATCCCTGATGTTGGAGATTCACGTAATGTCATTATTCTTGTTAAAAGTGGTTACTGATTAGTCCTTTGGAAATGATCAAAAAAATTTTCGATCTAAGTTTCATTTTGACATTTCTTAAGAACCGTTTATATAAAACTGATTATATACATTAATAGAAGAATTATACTGTAACATTAATTTTAGTTACATCCATTTAAAATATATTGTGGCTATGTTTTTGGGTCGGGTGTTAAGTTGGTCAGGTATTGGTACATGTACCTTACTAACTCGACAATACTGGGAAACATAAATAAATAAATTGAAAAATTAGATAAACTTTAACCTTTTTATTTATCGTAAACTTCAATAATCAAGGTGAGTCAAAACAGGAAATTACACGTGGGTTACACCCAGTGCAGTTTATACAAGTTAAGCCTTGTCAAAGGAGAAATACGTACGAGTACTCACTGGCCATTCCAGTGCATACCTGTACACGCACGCGAATTTAAATTTTATATGTAAATAATAACAGGTGTTGTGACAATGTCGTCTAAATTGGTCGTTTTCGACGTTCCGATGACTTTATTGTTTCAACAATGTAAGATGGTGCCACTACGGCGCTCGTTTCTACTTCATGTCGAAACTTGGCATGACATAGGATTTTATAAGAACAATGATTCGATTGTCAAATGAATTCCCTGGTTACCAGTGCATTCATGTGTTCTACACCGGTTATGAATTTGTGTTTTTGAAAATTAGAAGTTTGTTGGCGAATTTGATACGAATGCGTATTTTGTTGTTAGTTATAAGCGACTGTGAGGCGCAATGTGGTAATGCAACTATAATGCTCGTGGACTTAATGGTTGTTTAGTCAATTTTTATCTGCGTGTGTTGTTTTTCTTGTGTCGCGAGTGAATTCCCTTCCTTTTTTTTTGAACGGTGAATTAAATTGTTGTATCGGTGGAGGTTCCTGGTCGGATTCTGGTCCTCGACCTTCCACCATTTTGTACCCTCTCGATAGGAACGGTTAGAACTGATTTGTAGGAGATTCCACAAAAAAAAGGCGGAGCACTGCGGTATGCAATTAGTTTTTGTCAGTACTCTGGTTTTTTTCTTTTGATCAAACGAACAAACACAAACAGTTAACATTTATGATAATCAAAAAGAAATGAATTAATGTTTGTCTTGTAATAGAAAACTGCCTCCGTGTTAGGGTCAAAAGGGAAATATTGCAATTTTGCAAACTGTCACTACGCATTCATCATATCACCAAAATTATATCACGCAGATTTATAATAAATTAGAGGACAGCACAAACATAATCTATCACGAAGACTGATTCTAAATATATTTATAAGATAAAATGAAATAAATAGTAATAAAAGAGAAAAAACCAAACAAAATGTCGAAAATTATAAGGCTGCTATTTTACAATGGTCGTTAAGTGTTTATTAATTAAATAAATCGCTAGCGCATGCTTCAGAATTTATGTCAAACTAAAAATAATAAAGAATTGAATAAAGATCTCGTGAGTACACTCCGCTAATATATATAACCCCTTGTTCTACGGTGCCACGACACTGCCCCTTAAGGAACTTCGCCTTATCGCCGCAGTTACAATCAAGAGGTGTGCTGTTTGGTCGCCATGGGCCAAACCGCACGAGGGTTCACCGTTTCTGCTGCCGGCTAAAGATGTCTCGCTGACACGAATGACGACGCCGTCGTCAGCATCAGCGAAGGCAGCCGTCTTCGCTCAGCAGTGGCCTTGGTGGGATAGTTATTGGGCGTCTCAATAACTCTCGCATCGGGCCATCTCCATGTTTTTCAGTTTTTTTTTATTTATGCTATTTGGTGATCGATGAATTACCGAACATCGGTAATTCACCGATCCAATAATGTTACAATACATTAATAAACGGATGCGATAGTCACATTTAAGTAAAATCACGCTTCAGTCACAGGAGGTAAATTTCACCCCAGCGAATTTGAATTGCAATAATTACGTCTATGTTCAACGAAATGTTTTGAAAAAAATAATGGCGTTAGTTTAAACCCTCTTTTATTAAAAATCATTTATATAATAGCAAAATTATAACATTAAATACAATAAGAAAATTTAATCCGAAAAAAAAGAATTTCTTAAATTACTGTAACTTTTGCAATTTGCAATTAAAAAAAACACCCCTGTGTTTTTTTTTTACCCGAGCCCATTTGTTTTTTACATGGGCCGGGGTAAATTTCACTCCGAGTGACTAAATGGGGTTAATAAATCAAGGTCTTACTTATCGTTGTATCTAGGGATGTTACGATACGATAAAAGTATCGATGCCTGTATCGAAATAAGTATTACAAGCAGAGTATCGATACCCGATAAAATATCGGTATCGAAAAATAGTACCCATATGATACGATACGATACCTTATAAATATTGTAAATTAATATAAATACAATGCCAATAAATTTTAAAATATATCTTTATTGTCGACGTATTAAAAGTAAAAAGAGTATTATTTTAAATTAATTACTATCAATTAGTTATAAAATCCCCGACCATTTTTCATATAACAAAAATTATTTATACATTTATAACAAAAATCATTTTCTACTTGAATTAATACATTATAAAAAGCAAAAATATCAGTTAAATTTACGCGTTTCAATTTCGACGAATTTTTCTCGTAATACATTCAACGAAGTGTCCAAATGAACTAAATTCAGAATGTAATAGTAATCTTTCGAGAATTTCCATAATGTAAATTGTGATTATAAAATACCGTCGATGTTATGGTTGAAACAAGAAAACGCTTGACACTTTACTAGAAGCGTTATAATTCATGATATATTTCAGAAATAAAATTAAAATCCTTGAATATTTCTAATATCTTAGTATCATATTACAAAAATGACATTTGAAATATGTAATGTAAAAATCAACGACGCCGAAACTAAAATTAACCCTGCAAGCTGTATGCTGGTCATTTAGGGAACGAACTCCATTTTAAAAACATGAAGTGACGAGTAAAAAATTTTTTGCACCGGTATTGGTGCAAAAAAATTTCACGTTCGATATGAAGTATCGAAATAAAAATACTGATATGGGTACTCATAGTATCGTCATCAAAGTATCGAATAGAAAAATTACCGGTATCGGAATAAAAGTATTGATACCAGTATTATATCAGTAGTATCACAACATCCCTAGTTGTATCTAACTTTTATTTATTTATTATTTAAAAACTATATGGTCAGTTAATTTCAAATTTTAGTATGTTATTGCCGGACTATTTTTTTCCATGCGGGCGTCTACCTCGAACCAATAATGTTACGTGGAAAATCAACACCGATAAAGCATTAGTTTTTCTCCTGTGCCTAGCTAGTTCAGTTGTGTTAAAGGGGTGGTACTATTAATATTATGTTTGCATTGCAATTGCATTACAATGTAAATATCCCTAATAGGAAAATGAATTACCTACGTTGGACTCATGTGGGACCTAGCAATTTTGTAACGGTGCGCCCACTCAGGCCTCATATTGCTTCTCTTACCATTGATATCCCAATACCTCGCCGTCAGCTAGTATCGCTTCGCGCAATATACTATTTTCAGAGAGCCCCAAGACATTGTGCAAATGGTCATTTTTAACAATACAGAGCATTTCATTTACATTAACAATAGAAAAAATTACAAGTTTTTTCAATTTTTAAGTGAGTGCAACTAAAGTTCTCACACTAGACACTAATTGGGACTTGTTTTTTCATCAAAATGGACCAGAAAATACAATATTTAACGAGCCCCAAGTCATTGGCCGATTGTTAATTCCAAATAATGCAGAGACTTTAATTTATAGTATTAATAGTAAGATTTACAAGTTTTTCAATTTTTAAGTAGGTGCCACCAAAGTTTTCACCCTAAAAACTAATTGGGACTTGTTTTTTCATCAAAATAAACCAGAAAATACATTTTTTAGCAAGCCCCAAGACATAGGCCGATTAGTCATTCTTAACCGTGCAGAGCCTTTCACCACGTCTTTGAGCGCAACTGGAAATGGTATTCCATCAAAATTTAAAAATTTTTTATAATCCGCATAGGATGCGACACGGTCACAATTTTTATTTACTGGGAAAAGTCCTAACATTATAGCCATAGCAAAGCAGTCATTTTCATTTGTCTTTACATTTATCACAGCTTTCATATTTTTTATCCACTTTGGCAAATCCAACTACGTACCCGCGCGTAGTGGATTATATTTACACACTTTTAGCACTAAATTTAAAATTTCACTTAACACATTGTCTGTACAAAAGCACCAATCGTCCATAGGTGATTTTTTATCATTGTATTGGTATATGTTTTGTCTCTGTTCTGATCGCAACTGTCATGTCTTTCTGTCACTTTTCAATATTTTTGGTTATGTGTTCGTAAATTTTGTACAGATTATGTGTTAAATAAAACCACAAAAGCACCAACGTTACCTTGGATAACGGACCAGCTCCGATTCGAGATCTATGTGAGAAATAGACTTAGGTCAGCTTTCAAAGCAAACAAAACATCTTATATGCTTTCGCTATTGTTGTTACAGAGAAATAAGGTGAAATCCCTCATCAGGAATGCTAAATCGAGCTACTTTCGTGCGCATTTTCTAGCTATAAATGAACCCAAGGTCCTTTGGAATGAGCTGAGAAAGAAGGGTATTGTGAGAGAAAAGACGAATGTAAGACCTGGGACCGCACTAAACGTTGAGGCATTAAACGATTACTTTGCTACAACGATTAGCACACTAACCCGTTCCATGAACCGAAACCTATCATTGAGTATGGCCCCAACCCGACTGGAGCTGGGTCGTCCTCTTTTCGATTTTGTTCCGGTTGACCTGGAAGTGATCTCCTCAATATTGGTTACTTTTAAGACGGAAGCGAGAGGTATTGATGATATACCAATGAGTTTTGTGAGGAAGTCGTTTCCAGTCCTGGGCGACCTTATCATGAAAGTGGTAAACACTTTTTTGGCAAATGGTGATTTTCCGGGTCTCTGGAAAAAATCACTTATAAGACCTGTGGGGAAGGTACGAGACCTGTTGGCCCCGTGTGACTATCGTCCAATTGCCATATTGTGTGCATCTTCGAAGATACTGGAGAGAGTTGTATACAATCAATTCTTGGTTTACCTGCAACACAATGATCTTTTGGATCCATTTTAAAATGGTTTTAGAAAGCGGTACTCGACGCAGACAGCGTTACTTAAATTGGTTGAAGATGTGAGAAGAGGTATGGAGGAGCAAAAGTTGACAATATTGGTTCTCTTTGATTTTAGCAAGGCTTTTGA
>JABFQA010002473.1:0-11199 GCA_022817065.1 Probaryconus sp. ZL-2020
TTTTTTTTTTTTTTTTTTTCTTTTTTTGTAATTTGAAATTTCAATGCTTTAATATGTATATGAAAATTGTATACGTTTTGTATTTTTAAAAATCCTAGCGAAAGAATATACATTTAGTTTGCAGTGATTACATTATACATTTAAATGAGTTAATGGAAAGCAGATTCTAATATCAGCATCTGTCAAGTCTGTCACCGACTTCTGTAGAGTATTTATAATGGGATGATACTTAACTAAATACCTTAAGCTACGAACGAGTCAAATGACAAAGACTTCCTAACACTCGACCTAACTAAATCTACCTGAACGAAATTTATCCGGATCTTTTTTGTTTACATTATCCTCCGTTTTATGAGTTTTGTGACAATTTCCCTTTATTACCTCGAGAGATCGATAATAACCGTATTTATTTTAGCAGGTACAAAAACATTAAAGGAACTTCATATAATAGCATCACGTAACATTAACATTATCAGAATAACTTTTACAATTAAACGGTAATTGATACGTTCACCGACAAAAGACAAATCGTAAAATGGCTCTCGATCATTTTTTTTTCCACGCGAATGAATCAAGTGCACCGGAAATACAAATTCGCAAGATAACTCCCGCTGAAAGGCTGTCCTCAGAAATCGCGTCGAAAGATTTAGCTTATTATTCTTTGGTATTTGAAATCCCAACGAGTGCCGTTGTCTTTTTTCCCCGTTCGTCCTTCTTTTTTCCTTTTGACCCCGTGTGCGTCGGCTGTTGCGATACACAAAGTCCGGTCTTGCTCTCTGCGCGCAAGTGTTCGTATAGGCTCATATACAATCCACACCATCAACTCGTCTCGCTTCGAGGAGTTTCAAAAGCGGCCGCCTTAATGTTATTACGATAATAAAGCTGAGCGAGCAAGAACGAGCCGTCGGTTTATAAATACCTTCCTCGCACATATAAGGCTCCATTCCTGCGCGTTACGCGTATCATCTTCAGAACGGACCGACGCTAAGATGTCTCTTAGCGATGCGCGCATAACGCTCGAGATCAAGCCACTTTAATTGTCGAAAAATGCAAAGCCAAAATTGTCCGGACCGTTTTTGCACTCGAGCCTTTATTGTCAGGTAATTGGCTCATTAGGCATAAGTGGGATTATAAAATTGCTTTTAAACTTGAAATTCGTTCTTGAGAATTGAGGGTACCGAAGTATGATAATTAGGGTTTACGAGAGAGTTAATTGTTTATCGTGGAAATGAAAATATTTCTATGCTAAGTTTTGCCGATGACGAACGATGTCATTGATAGGTTGACTTCGGATTGATTTGAATATGAATTTGGTGAGACCGTCGTAGCCGAAGGTATGGGTAAGGTTTTAATGACGTCTGAATGAACTCGAATAGAAAACGATGCGATGATTGGATTGTTTCACAATTGGAGAACTGGGGCCCAGGGGACCGGTCTTTGAAAAGAGATTTCTGCTGAAAGCTTAGACTCTGAATTCGCTTTTCTAGGTAGTGCCAGTTTGAGCATGGAGATTGCGATAATGGTATCGTGTTAGGATACCATTAGTAGGAAATTCTTTTTATTCCCATTCTTTCTTTCGAACGGCGAGTAAACTTCACAGACTTTATTATGAAAATCTCGAAATAAACAGGGCAAGACATTTGTGCTAGAAATTCCCATAGCTTTATTCGTACAAAGAAACACAACTGTCGTGTTCAAAATTTATGTACACACTCAAACGGCCTTAGAATCTCATTAAAAAAAAAAAAATTTATATTTCACATGATGAATCTCCATATAAATGAAAACCTCTCCGCGTCTTATAATGCAATAAACAAGTGATCCGCGTTAATTTCGTCAATAAAACCTAAACAAATAAATAAGTGTTAGTTACAACCGCACCCGGTATAAAGTCGTACAAACGAAATTCTGCATACTCGAATGTTGCAAAACTCGATACGATAATTGCTTCGTCGCATCTCGTTCAATCTTGATTCGATGAACGTAAGCTTGTTAAAGTTGATTTATATTTGCTACGTATGTTCGTTTCGTTGAGTATTACCCATTTTAATTACCCCGATATCTGGATTAACCGGTGCACCTCTGACACAATATCGGAGACGCAAAACTCGCGCGTCATCGTCCTCGTGGCTTATACAGGAGGAGCGAAGAAATAAACGCTTTCGGTTAAAGCGCTAATGTAACCGGCCCCCGCAGCAGCGATACTTTAAGATACGGTAATGGGTAATTTTTTTAATGCTTTTTCCTCTCTTTTCCGTGGGTCGCCCACTCCCTCCTCCTCCTCCTCCTCTTTCCCTCTTCATTGCGTGGCACATCGTACGTTAATAAATGATTGAAGATCAAAGCAGGAGCGATTTTGTCCGGCGCTCATTAACGGCTATGAAATGAATCAAAATCATCGAAGCGTGTACCTACGGTACACACGCGAGAGTCTTATGCAGGTATATATGTCCTGTCCTCTTTCTTTCCGCTTTCCTTCTTTTCTACGGTTCTCCGCAGGAGACGCAATTAGAAGTCAATTTCACGTTGTTGTTCCCCCTTAACATCTTTTTATTGCCCGGCGTGATCAATTCTTCCTTTTTTATCTCATATTCTTATTCGCATTCATTCACTCGTCCGTTAAAACCACGAACGCCGAGTTACGTTCCGGCTAAGCCAGCGAGGAACGTATTTCGACCGATCTTTTGTAAATTGGAATGCGTTTGCGGATGGATTTAAAATCGGCCAAGATTCTTTATTCCAACATTTATCCTCTGTATTAAATTTTATATCGAAATACATTAATTGGTGTTTGATTTTGTTTATAATATTTATGTAACGGTTCTTAAAAAAAAAAAAAAAAAAAAAATCGGTATTCGTTTTTAACAAAGAATTATTGAGATGAATTTTGTACAATTCTGTAGAGAAATATTTTCCACGATCAATTATCATAACTTAACACAGCATAAAACAAGAATTAAAATTCATTTTAAGTAACAGTGTCAGAAACTTTTTTTTTTCTGTTAACTTTAAATTATAATGCGCTTGGACGGAGTTTTCTAAAAAAAAATAATCAGTCATACGTCACAGATTTTCATTTACTTTGTTTCCCCATTTCCCAGAATTATCTCGAATTGCAATATATTGCCTTGTTTACTTGTAATAAATCAAATCAATGGTTAATATAATATAACGAAACTACTACTGTCGCACAGTTAATTTCCTAAAACCTTTATTTCTAAACGATCTTTAACAATACTTAGAAAAAAGTGTAACCATTAAGAATAATAAATAGACATTAAGAAGAAAATGATTCAACCATTTAAAATGACTGAATACATAATCTTTAATTTCCATTTCATTTAAAAAAGATACTGATTATTCTTACTCCAGAAATTTATTGATTTCCCATTAAAATTTTTTATTGTCTGGCAAAAACAAATCACAGTATTTTCAGTGAAAAAAAAAAATAAGAAATTTTGCGTAAAGCGAAATAATTGCAAAAGCAGTACTCGTGACAAAAAATGAGATTGCATGTGTACAAATTCAGCACACGAAATTGCATTCATTACATGTACATTCGTGTCTGTCTTAAAAAAAAAAAAAAAAGAAATAAAAAAGTGAAAGAAACTTATATTGTAGAAGCACACCTTTGTGCTTCGACAAGCATACACACTCACTGTAACAATGAGTATACAAGCACCATGTGAGGCGCAGGCTTTTGCAGAAACAAATGTAGCAAGATACAACGGCTGATAGAAGCAGGATAGGTAGATACAGAGTTGTCATGAGAGTGAATCGGCAGACAGAACGAAAAAGGATCACAGCATCGCGGAGGCAATCAAAGGCCGATAGATGGAAGAAAGATCGTGGGGGTGGATCATCGATGCTTCGCTCGAGGATCTCCTTCTTTCAGTAACGAATAAAGGAATACAAATATCTTTTTTAAAATCTTTACAATCTAATACTACTTAAATATTTTCAAGCTTTCAGTGAACAGAAATATTTACTATTGTACAATAAAATTATATGTGATTTTTAATCGATAGAGTTTAATCGATTTTTATACAGCTTAATGGATGCTGTATTGACGTCACTTAATGACCACCTTAATGATGCAAATCACGCATGATATTTTACGTTGGGATAAAAGTTATTTAAAAGAGTTCAAGGTTATTTCTTAAAGATAGCTTATCGAAATATAAAAGGTACGTTTGATTGGCAATGCGTGATCCGACAGTCTTTACGTATATAACATGGCAGGTGTTTATTAAGCGGAAAAGGATTTTACTCAAGAGAATCGCTTACTTTATGTACGAAAGTCACTGTAATTAAGGGAATTAAGAGTTTATGCGGAGCGTTTAATTCCTTTTGCTTATATTTTATGACGGTTAATTGAATACTCGTTTTTTTTTTTTTTACTTTGTCAAACTTTATCTTTCGATTAATCTCCGTTGTAATATAAAGTATAATAATAATGATCACAGTAATGGCGAATGATTATGATAATATATTTTTAAATTCTTGCCCAGTGGCAAAAATGTCGGTTATTAACTATTTTAGTTAATCGTCTGTTTCAGAAATTTGTTGATAGCCGTTTAACAAAGATACCTCTTATGCAAATTCTGCGGATTATGATTTCGAAAAGGTACTGTTAAATCATATTACATCGGCAACAAACGCTGCTTAATTTCTTACGTAGCCTATTTGAAATTTCTTCCAAGACATCAGCGAGATTTATGATCCCAATTAAAGCAACTTTTCTACAAGATACGAGTCAGCGCAATCTCTTGATGATACCAACATTCTGCAGATGTGAAATTAGCGTTAAGAAAGAAGTGACCATTTAGTTTACGCGCAACAGTTACTAAAGTATTCTTTTCGCGTTCAGAGATGTAGTTTAATGATATTCAACGGAGAAAAGGATCATGCGAAAAAGGGCGCAACCATAATCTTACCCCGCGTTCGGCTTGCAGCTGATCCTGGTGGCCCATAAAGTTTGGCATAGCGGTGAGATTGTATCGCAGACCGCGGCAAAGAGGAACGTCGAGAGGCTCGCATTTCGTGTTCGTGCCGGGATGACCTGCATGGTTAATGCTCCAACCTGTCACCGAGCCACAGCATGCCGCCAAAATAATCGCGATCCACGTGCGGAAGCTCATGTTGAATAACGCCAATCGAGAGAGGATTTACATCAAGAATCAAACTGGAGTAAACCAACTTTCAGTAACCATACACGGTTCTCCATCGTTCGAGGCACAATGCTCACGTAAAAAAATGTTTCCTGGTGTTAACGATCTTTGCAAATATATTTATTTTTTTTTGCAAACGTGCAGTAAAAATGACACTAAATAACTAAGAAGTTGAATGAATGAACGGACGAAGAAATGGAACTCGTTTCGAAAGGGTCATTGTCAGGAGGAGTTTCGCTCGTTTCAAAGATCGTGGCTCGAAAGAAGAGGATGTGCAAAAGTCACTTCTACCGATTCGACGGTCCGAAACAAACTAACGTGCCGGCATAAGCGCAGGTTGCCGACAGTACGTTCACCACTTGCTGCTCAACTCGGAGAGAATCGGTAGACCTCGGCCTCACTCGGATGATCACAATGGACCACTCTCATCGAGATCGAGTTCCTGTCTTCGGCCTCATTATTAATATGAGCTCTTAAAGGACCTTTATGATCGGCCGTCTATCGCGGCTTATGTTGATACTTCTAATTTAGAGCCATAAGTGCCAAGAATGATTTCGATGGTGACGCTCGATCGTTTCAAAGTAAAAAAAAAAAAGAATAAAAGAAATCATCTCTGAAATTTACGATCGCGAATAACGATGATTTTGCAATACCTCTTAACCGGAAATTGTTTAGGATCCTGCATAAGAGTCTCCAAAGTCTTAACTCAAACTTTTCAATCTGTTTAGCTGTGAAATTTCCAAAAGTCACAAAGATAATATACACCAAATAATTGGAACAATAATGTCGCAAAAATATTAAAAATTAAGAACCCTTCAAAAAATTATATAGTGTTTACTCTGATCTGTTACATGATACTTATTTTCTCCTGTTATTCCAGAATTGAAGGTAATGAAGAATAAACGAAGGTTTACTTCATACGTTTTACGATGATTACCCATCTGTGACGCGCGAGATCGAATTGCCCTCTTCACGAACGGGAATATCATGGCCCTGTACAACTCTTTTGTACGAATTTCATTATGAGCCACAATGGTTGGTATATTCCACACGAAGGGCAAATAATAATGGTGTAATGGCAAGTGGGTTCTAATCAATTCTATTATGTCCTTCCCGATGTGTCCTTCGAACTCCTTCTACGAATAGCAGAGTTCAGTGTAGGTTTTCAAAGGACATAAGTATGTTAAGAATACGGCCTGGATCGCAAAAACAAAACGAAATGAAAAGCGTTCCCTCTTACCTTACATTGCTTTTATATTTCGGAAGTTAAAGGCGAAGAACAAATGGCTGATATAATGATTTTAATACAATGATTTATGAATATGAGATATTTTCAGTTATAACTCACAACAAAAAGTAAATTATTATTTCGCATGAATAATTAAATTTGTAATCTGCAAACATAATATACATAATCTCTTTCCCGTTACGACAAAGTCTAAAGAACTTGGTTCAGATATTGTGTTATTTGTCCAATTTATTTGCACATTCCATTATTTGCAAAATCGTTTCCTATGCCGCACGGAAGAAACAACGCGAGGAATATAGTATAGTGGCATACAAAGCCCGTAATTAGCATTCGTACGTTCGAGGGAAAAAAATGAAGGAGATCGGCCAGTCGGCCGCTTCAAAGAGCTCTGAAGGGTCGACCTGTCCTACCAGTTTCTGTATTCCGCTCATTCTGAAGTTGATACACCTATAGAAAGATGCTCGGTGTCCGTCTCGAGCGTTGGGCGTTTCATAAGTCGAGCCAAAATAGCAGACGCTTGGAAAAACGTATTTCTGGAGCGGTACCAGAAAAATACAGGGTTACGCTAACGCGACGCAGAATTGAAACATGACGCCCCGCTGTTCCTCGCGCACGAATATCGATGCGAGAATACGAATGAATGCAGGAGAATCACCTTTTCTTCTTCCTCCTGGAACCCGACAATCTCTAAATAGCGAGCGCTGAGAGTATGATTTACTGCTACGCACAGCACAAAACGATTCATTCATCGACCACCGCACTCACCGCCTTAACAAATTTCTTGACATTACCTTTGCCTTTCTTCTGCGGCTCGAATAAATATTAGGTGGTTACGATATTTCTATTTCCAAAATTTCAGCGTCAATCAAATTTATATACTTGAAATGGGTATTTAAATTATGTAACATTTAATGCGGGTACAAAGTTGAAGCATTGAATTTCACCGTTATTGAATAAACTGTGACTGATTGTCACGGACGATTCCTGCGAGAGCAAAAACAAAAATGTTAAGCCTTCCTCGAATCAAATCGAGTTGGTTCGGTAATCTGTTAACTCCGATGAAAACGTCGTGTTTTAACATACAATTCTGAAATGCTTCATAGACAAATCTGTTCGACGGAGCATTTTATTCGGTACTCAGGACTTGGCGGAACGGAGTATGCTATTCGACGATGCATCATTCACACTCTTTGTCTCCAATACGAGCGGCATTGTAAATACCTTCGATTTTACACGGTCTCGAGGCTGTCGCTATTAATCAAAGCTCCATTCGCTTTGCGGTGCACTACGCTTTCACATTTTACGTCGGCATTCGCAAAAAAAGTTATACGCTTATATGGACGTTGAACTGACTTAGTAACATCGCAGTAATAAGACTGCCATGTCTAATAAAAAAAATTTTTGTAATCGAAAATTTCATCCTTATACTTAACGTTATTTTATCAAATGTAAAATACAAAATATGTAACAATAATTTCCTGGAATTAAAAATCGTTTTTTTTTTTTTTTTTATAAATGATTATATCATTTTTAGGGAAATAAAAAGTTACATTTTGGTGGAATACTTTATAAACTGATGTGGCTGTTGTTCAAAAGATAAGTGAAATAAAATAACGAAGTAGATCGAACGAAAAAGTGAACAGGTAGTCACGACGAATCGGCGAACGTTCAAAAACTCGTCTCATGCCGTTAAATTGTACGCGTTGACGAGAATTAAATCGGTATTTTCAAATAATGCAGACTCAGAAAAACTGAGAAATCTCGCTCAATGTGGCCACACCGCGATTCCCCATCACTTTTTGCCTTTCTCTTGATTTCATGCCCTTGGCAGAAACATCAGCCGACGCTCCGGTAACATCGTATTTTACAATTTTTTTATTGCGTTTTAAATATTAATAAGGATAATAAATAAATTTAATTATCGCAATTGTTTACCATTCTGTTATCAAAGACTGCAAAAAAAATCTACAATTTTCTAAACTAATTAACCAAAAATCCGTTTACTCTTTCAATTTGCATTCGATGTTCGTTAATAATTGAATCATGGAATGGAAAAAAGTCTAAGAGCTTTTTAAATTACAAAGTCTAATCAACGTAAACTCTGTAAGTAAACCCATTAACTTTATACAAAACTAATAAAAATAAAAAATTTAATGATATTATTACACAAGAGCACCAGCAGCGTGTAATTTAATGCATTTATGAATTTCATCCGAGCATGCTTAAATTAAAAGGGCGAGCAATGCTAGAAAAAATGATGCCGTCAAAAAGCAGCGGCTCTTCAAAGAAAATTATAATTAGTCATAATCATAAACGTATGCTACTACACAACGTGCTGAAGCAACGCGTACTAAAACTCGTACATGACCTAATATAACCATGAAGATTTCATCCGCAACATCAAATTTATCCCCCTTTTTCAATTTTACAGCCTCAAGAATAACAATAACCAATACCTTTCAACGATAACATTTAAATAAAACTTTGAAAAATTTCTTATAGAAAAGAAAAATATGAAATAAATTTAAGCCAAAGCAAGGTAGAGATTTAAAGGTCCCTTTAAGAGGTACATCTTCTCCAATCTTTTTTTACGTACGCTGTTTCGTTCTGAATCTGCGGCGGTGAGGTAATATATAGTGGCAGTCAATGTCAACCAAAGTATGGAAAAAAGAAAAGAAAAATGATACATAAAGGAAGACAGAGAACGAAGGAGAAAGATGGAGGCGGAGAAGGTACGTGTGCGAGTGTTCATGTGAAGGGATAAGGGAAGAGCAATTCATTAAAACTGCCAGAGGCGGAGAGCAATTGCTTATAGCTTGGTACTCGTAGCTGCGCATTAGACTTATGTTATTACCGGTTATTACCGAGTAATGAGAGGCCTCCTCGCGCCATTTACGTACCCACCAGCCTTCTTCTGTCCGCCGATAACAGCACCTTTTCTCCCGCGAGCCTTGCAGGACCTCTCCATTTTCAGCGTACTCTGTGGCTTCCAATCTTATACTTTTCGCGACTGTCCCGTGTGAAAAAATGACTGTGACGAATTTGGGAATTTATATTGAGTTCAGTGGAAGGGAAATTTATATTAGATATTACGTGGAGAATTAATAAATCATCGACGATGCAAAAGGAAATATTGAGAAATTTTGAGGAAATATTGAGGAATGATCAGTAATAATTAATAATATAAGAAAATTTAATAATTATCGTATATTATTTATAATAAATGTATAAAAATTTTAAATAACAATTCTAACTAATTAATTGTACTCTGTAATAATGAGTAATAAGACAGCATATTCTGCGTCATCTGAAAAATAGAATTTTTTTTTAATTAACTACGAATGTTTTTTTTTTTTTTTTTGTAAATACGTGATTTCACGAATCTCATGAATTTTACCAATGTGAACAAGTTCATGGACACCATTAACTGATTTTTAACGTGAACGTGGCAAGCACGATTACATCTATAATATATGTTTATAACCATCCGTCTTAATCGAGGAGAAGATTCATGCCACCCAGAAAAATATCTGAATCGCCAACAAATAAAAATCATAAATATTTTGCATTGGCAAATGAGATCAAAATTGCATTCAATAAGAAAAGATACTGACATATTATCGTACAGTACACTGGCCTTTGTAACGTTCTCAATGTGATATATCACAGTATACATTTGCATAAGCATACTTGTAACATATCCAAAACTTCTGACGTGAGTATTCAAATTTATAAGTTCTGGCAGTGCGACATACTTAAGTAATCATAAAACAACAGTTAGATTTACAGATCTATAATCTCTAGACTATTATTACGAAAAATAATAATTACCATATAAGAACTGCAACCAACTATTGCAATAATAATTATGAATATCAAATACATTGGCGTTCGATATGACTCACTGAATAACTGAAAATATCTGAATATAATTTAAGAAGTTGTGTGATGAGAGAATCATTCTCTCATCAAGAAGATAATATATGAAATTGTTAAATGAGGCTCTTCCAATGCCACCGTTTAACACGTAAACTTACTTAATTATGTCTATATGAAGGCGAACACATCGTTTCATATTATATTTTCTTAATTCATTTATATCTGACTTAGTTTCTTTAGGATATTTTATCATAATGCTCAGATTATTCATATTCTCGATATCATTGCTGTAAATGATGTACATTTTACTAATAAACAGTTTTGTAAAGAAATGTAAAAAAGAATCTTACCTTAAGTTAATAAATAATTGTTGAATATGATTCAGTATCATTGAAATCATAATTATTATAGTCGTATCCATATGATTTAAAATAAAAAATAGTATTTTTTGTACATATAATGAAAGTATCAGTGGATAATAATAACTACTCATGATGCCAAAAATTGTCATGTTCGTTAATGATCCTTTCCATTTGATTAGATCTATGAGAAAATCTATTACTAGAGAACCCTGAATTATAGCTGGAAAATATATTAAAATACTTGTATTTGTGATCACAAATTACGTTACTTATTTTTTACAAAGAAACTTTTAATGTGAATCCACTGATATTTGTTTTAGTTACCTGTAAATAAGTAAATCATAATTTTGGATTCGCTTCCATTTTTACGCATTATTTTAGTATTCTTGTATTCATCGTTTGTTCCTTCTATATTTTCCCAATATTCTTGTATACTATCAAATAATCTTTTCACCTAAAGTAATTTAATATTTATTTTAAAGGAAAATTTAAAAAACTTGTAAATTCGATCATTTTCAAACTATTGCAAAAATTCTAT
>JABFQA010002474.1:0-11197 GCA_022817065.1 Probaryconus sp. ZL-2020
CAGATGCGTAAAAAGAGCATAGCAAGCTTTCACAACAAATTTGCCAAGGCACACAAAATTAACCAACAAAATTTATCATCGGGCGCAAGTGGCGAACAAAAAACTCCGAAATGTCAGGACGCGCCACTAATAATTAAATGTTGACATATAATTTAATAATTATTCTCTCGCAAGAGATACATCATATCAATTAATTATTACCATAATTATTCGCGAAATCACTACTTTGCATTAAAAAATCAGTATAAATAAAAGAGCGCGTAATCAGGGTCAGTCGGAGAGCTCGAGCGAGTCATAATAATTCTTCGGAAGAAGGTTTGGGATCGAAATTTATCTCGAAAGAAAAGGGAGATTGCCGATCGGAGGTGGAGACCGACGAGGAGAAGGATAAGAGAAAGGGAGACGGAGAAATGAGAAGAGAAGCGAGGGCGAATGATGAAAAACGAGCTAGCGGAATTGCATAAATTTAACGAAAATTCGAGCCGACGCGCGCGATTACAACGCGAGGAAAAGAAAGGATCGGCTGTTGTTGGGCCCCTTGTCCGGAGTTTGGCGGACTGCGAATGCGCTCGGGACGCAAAATGAAAGAAAAAAAAAATCAAAAAAAAAAAAAAAAAAAAAAAAAAAAAAAAAAAAAAAAAAAAAAAAGAGAGGGAGCCCCGACGCCGCGACGACGAAGGATGGACGCATAACCGGTGAGCTTAAATAAAACGACCTAAGGGAATTCCACGAAATTCAGAAAAATCCTACCGTAGCCTTTCCATAATGAGATAAAGTTCCTCGCTCGATTAACATGCCCGGATCGGAAGAATAAGCATATGCAGAGAGCCACGGACCAACGAGGAGCAAAAGGAGCGCCGCAGAAAAAGTGCAAATGAAGACTGTGAATAATATCGATATTTTTAAATCGTCCCGCAAATTCCACGTAAAACGCGCCTCGGTTATGCGCCGAAGATTGTGCCATTTTTTAGATTCTACCAAGCCCCACGTTACAGTATTTAAAGGGAAATAATAACGACCGTTTAAATGTCTCGTGGAACGCTTTCGATTCCACTCGATTGTCATATTTCATTAGCACGATAATTATAAGGTACTTTGCGGCGCTTCTTGTTTGGCGAAGCAAGCTTCGTGAAAAATGTGAATCGTGTGTTTGTCATTGAAACGAATTTATCAGGTCGAGAATGAACGCCGGATTTTATCTTACGTAGAAAAGAAGATTCTTTGTATTAATTGGGATGCAAAGTGCATTGTCATATCTAAAATGTTCGACTCTTCCTGATCCGATGTAATTCATGAATTCACGCGATAAACAATTTGAACGAATTACGGTTAAATTTCATATGGAAATTGAATCTTGATCGATTAAGTGTAATCTTGAAAAATTGCGGGCAATTTGCTGGCAGTTTTCGCTTCGAATTCTGTGTCAATTACTTGGACGCGTTTACGAGAGCGGTGTAATTTTGTATAAATAAGTTTGAACTTGGAAATAATTTGTGCTTTACAAGATTACCGGCCAAAGCAGCATTCCGGAAACTCGAATTAACTCTCGTGGCGATAAAGCACCAATGGTTGGATTTGGAATTATGAGGTTTTTATTGTCCAAGGGAAAAAGGAAGAGGACGAAAACTGGTATTGGTTCGAAGAGCGAAATAGGAGAAGTGGAAAAAAAAATACAACGAGAGAGTCGTCTAGCGTAATAATTACGAGGGCCGATACGACTAGACGATCGTCCCTGCGTCTGAGATTCCGGTTCGGAGAAGGGGACAATGCAAAGGATTAAAATAAGAAAAGAATTAAGGGTCGGCTTGTGGTCGAGACAAAACAACCGCGGAATCTCGCGAAATCACGAAAAATTCCGCTCTTCGTATTGTATTGTCTTCCTCAAAAGGATATAAATGATAAAAGATAGAAGGTACACCCCAAAAAGAACGTAAAGCATTACATTTAAATGCTACCTCAAAGATAATTTGACATTAAATTCAATTTGATAATGGTCAATGATTGCACAGAGTTAAAAGGAAATGAACGAAGCCACAAACCATGTAAGAGGTTTAATAAATTCAATATAAAGAATTTTCAATGAATGATAAATATTACCAGTTTAACAATTATTCGTTATTGGATGATTGTCGTTTCACTGAGCTATAAAAAAAAAAATGAAAATGTATTTTAAATAACGCCTAGCTACTAGAGAGTCCTTTTTTTTAACCATCATTCGAAACAGTTCAATTATGTGATAAAAAAGTGGTTCATCGACTCGGTGAATCTTGAAAAATCCATCAGCTCGAGATTACGAGCTCCACGGATATCCTTCTTAAAGGGTTTTGGCCTCGGCGGGGTCGGGAAAAGGAGATCGCAGGATTGGTAGGATCGGGCTCGGAAACAGGCTCGGGCATCAGGCCGCGCGGAATGACGAATCGTTTCTATTAAAATACTTTTTCGACGGGGAATACGGAATGGGCAATATGGGAGAGCCCGCGCGACTGGATTTATTTACATATTTTCAATCTGGATTAAGAGGTATAGTCGAGGACAAGAGTGCTCTCCCGCGGCGCAGCCTCATTGCAGGGCACCGATGTATACAACGGATTATTTATCCAAAAGTCATATATCGTTGCTGACTTTGCAAAATCGTGGCTGGAATACTTCTTCATGCTTTCATTCGTTAATAACGATATTAGAAACGAGCAACAAAATAACGAGCATTCCAATAAGAACATAGAACCTTTATTATTATTATTATTATTTTTATTATTATTATTATATTCCGCAACCGCACGTGTTCGTTGTACAGTTCCCGAGTTCTACGATCATGAATTAGTCCGATTCGTTCGCGGTTAGTTTTCACGATAAAAAGAAAAAGTCACTTGAAAGTCGTGTACACATGTTAGCCTCATTCATCCTACTTGAATATGTCAAAAAAGGCTCTTTCTCTCAGTCAACCGGGATGATCGATTTTCACAACAGAAAATGACGTAACCAAAGAATACATTCCCAGTGATTATGTAGATTTTAATATCAGAAATATGTCCAGGAGTTGTTCGACAAACTCTCGATGCGCTCGCAAGGAGGTTTTATTTTCAAATTTTCGATGAAAAATGATCCGATGCCTTTCAAAATCCAGTAAACTTAATCTATTCACTCCCGACGAAATGATAAATGAAATTTCGAACCGATGCCCGGAATTAACGGTCCCAACAATAAAACACCATTAGAAGGGCTTTATAAAGAAATTTATAATTTAGACCCCGATCCGCAATTAAGTCTAACAACATTGCAGATATTCGTATGCCGAAAGCCATTTCGCTTATAAGAATACTAATTACTCGCCTTTGAAACGGGGTTATTTTTAATAAAGGCGTGTTCATTTTTTAAGCGTCGAAAAGAATGATCGATTTTATATAAGAATTCGTTTTGTTTACAGACGGGAGTGGTTTCGTTGAAAGTTACAAATAATTATTTAACAATTTTTCATGGTTGCCTTCGTAAGAATGTTGCAGAAGGATTGAATATTTATTCAAATGAAGGTGGTAATAAAATTTATAATAAACAATTTGTTACGGTTTTATAATGACCCTTTCTTTCGTGATCAACAGAATCTATTTACAGTAACAGCGTTTTGGTTTTCTGAATGTCTGAACAATTGGAAAGAGATTTCATTGTACTTTTTTCTTTTTTGATGATTAATCGTCTGACTTGTATTTAACCGAAAGTAGAACTTAAGTGGAAAAATACAAATTTTGTATTCTTTTCACTGTCAAATCATTTCACGTCACTGTTCAAGCTTTTCGATGATAAATAAAATATTACTTTTTAAATGTTTAAAACATCATTTCTTTTGTACGTAATAATTCATTAACCATAAATTGTACAAAATATGTACAACAAACAAAAATGTCCTAATGCAAGAAAATCAAAGTGAATTGTCTTCGGTTGATTTCGCTCTTCCGATAATCATGGATCAACGTCTCCTTCCGCGATTTGAATGTTCAGGTCTCGTAATAACGACTAATACAAAACAAATGAATGATGAGTGACGCAGGTGGGACGAGGGGGTTGCAGAATGAGAGAATAACGCAGAAGGAGAGCAAAAATGAAAGAGCTGGAGCATGGCGGACAAGAGGCGAAGGCGGAGGAGCGAGAGGGACAAACAGTCCCGAGCTCCGGGTGATTAATGGAGTCTCCTCGACGAGCGAGAGCTCGGGTGGATAAGATCTCTGATGGAATTCTCTCGGCTTTTATATTGGATTTCTTTTAAATTCGTTACTTTATCCGGCACTATGTTAATAGCGCTCGATATGAGAGCTCGCGGTTAAGAGGAGTTCATTTATCATTCGTGTTGCTCTCGGCGCGCAGCCTCGAACCTCGGCGCGACGTACATTAGGCGCGGGGGATTCACACGTGGGATTTCGCTTCCTTTTTTTCGCCGACAATATCTTACGCTTTTCGAGTGCTGCCAATTTTACATTATTTCCACGCAACCTTCTCTCAGAGAACGTGATTCCTTAGCTCCAAGAAACATTTCTTTTCATTTATCAATTACTTGTTTCTTTAAATCGACCCTTCTTGCAAAAATCATCTCGTTTCAAGTTAAAAATGAAAATTATCTCGTTTCAAAAATCTCTATGTAAAATTGCATTATCATTTTTAAATCAGCATAGTTTTCATTGACAATTTGAAACACGAGAAGATGTTTTTCTGTTCTTTGAAACGAAATCTTTTATAAATATTTTTTTTAGCAATTTATTATTTTTAAAATAACTTTGTAAATTACTTTTTCCAGGTGAAATGAAGAGATGAAATCCAAGTATGACCGTCAGCACGTAGGTGTAAGCACACGTGAGTAAAAACTCGTTGGATACCGTATATTATCACATCTAATTCTCATTTACTTAACGATGACTATTCCATCTATTTCGTTCGTCCGTTTAAAAAGTGCTGTATAATGTAGGGAAGGATTTTGAAAACGGTTCTGATATTCTTACATCACTCCGTGAGATTACTTGTCGTTTTTTGATATTAATATTTAAATAACAATCTTATCTTTTTTTCTCGTGCGTGATTAAATTACGAAAAAGGAGAAAAAAGGCTATTTAAAAATACCAAAATAAAAAAAAAAAAAGAAAGAGTTACGCCTCAGAATTGAAATTCCATCTCCGAAGATTAATATTTGAAATTCAAATACGCGTTTCAAATTTGGTGATCAACGATATTATACATTTAAATTATCAGTTCATCGTATTCGTCGATACTTATGATTGGAATCAATTCAAAATGAGTATTCTTAATGTAGAAATATCTTTGAACAATTCATGAATTCTCAATTGGAACGTTTGTGTTATTGTTAGTACTGAAATAGTGAGTATCATTTGGAAAAGTAGATTGGACGTGATAAGTGAAAATGCACGGGGAAAGCATTTTCTTCAACTAATTCACGTATTGAATTAATTGAGAATTGATTTTTATCGAAAAAAAAAAAAAAAATAAATAAAATCAGTTAAATGGGGAGTTTAGGATTATTCCATCCAAGAATATAAATTCATGTCATTACAATCTATAAAAATTGTTATTATCTAAATTGTATGAGCAATAGGAAATCAATTTTTTAAACAGTTTTATGTTTGAGAACCCTTAAAAAATTAAATGCCTTGTTTGAACAAAAAAAAAAAAAAAGTACAATTACAAATATCGCAGTAAACTAGGCACAACCAATTGATTTTCGTTTCTGAAACAATACCGTGAGTTCCGGATACAATAAACTGTTTTGTCACGGTTGATTGGAGGACTAAACATGGTCTGAGTGGAAAAGACAATAGGGCAACGAAAAAGGCGCGAAACCGAAAACAGTGGCGGAATAGCAGTGGCTCGATTGCGAAGGTGGAGCACGTGCGTGACACGTCTTTCAAATAAATAATCGACACCTCGTTAGAATCGCGCACGAACGCAAAGATAACCAAGAAAAAAGGAGTTTGCGAGGGGGAGTTGCGAGAGAGGGGCTTGGTACAAGGCACGCCGAGTATTATGGAGGACACGGTTGACATGCCAATACCATAATTATGACCAATAGCCTTAGCTGAAAGACTTCCAACCGGCAACAAACGTGACGAACCGCGTCGCCGCGAAAAGCATTTGCAATAAATGTTGCATTTCAGGTTTCGATGATTGCAGAACGTCTTCTTCTTCTTCTTCTTCTTCTTCTTCTTCTTCTTCTTCATGCCGGTGACTATGCAAATAGAATGCTCACTTAATGCTCGCCGAAAATACGCGCGGAAAATGGTTTCGACGAATCGCAGGCATTTTTGCCCGGCCCAAGAAAAAATGCTATTTTTAAAAGCAATGCTAATGCAACGCTGCTGCAATTTCCTGGCAGGATTCAGTCTTCGCATTTAGATTTATGCTCTTCAATTGACGTCTGTAAATCTAAGTGATTTTCTTTTAGCTAAGGGGGAAAAAAAACTTACACGTGCATTTGATAAAATATTGTTGATTTGTGTCGTTGGTTCAACTTGTTCCTTTTTCATCTTCACGTTCGTATTTAAAATGAACTCTGGGAAAAATGATTTTTTGCTTGAATAATCAAAATGGGCCAAAATAGACCGAAGTGAATTTGGTTAGATAACAATCTTAACTGAATGAGTGATTTGGGCTGTCAAAAACAGACTTACTGATTTTTAAATCACGTCAAAAATGTGTGCCTTAAAAGAGGTTGACGTCATCTCTTGAAATATCTTTATAATTCTGGTGCTTTTTCAGTGGATTTAAAAATTGTTCCGATTCCAGTATTCGGTGTACTTAAAAGTGGTTGAGTGATATTAGTTTTTTTTTTTTTCTTCAAAAAATATGACTCGTATTTTCGAATAATCATTTTAATAATGGATTTAACCTAGAACCTTCAAAAATATAAATGATGCACGATTATCCACCTTAAAGGCTTCGAATAACAGAGAAAAAAAATTTCGAGGCATATTTCCATATAAGTCCAGGCCCGAGTCATTTTCCCCACGCTCGTGATTAATAACACCAAATTACGAAAGTCCAATAACGTTAGTTTCTAATCTGCTTTGTTGTATCGTCATTATAAGTGTTCACTGTTTTGGATACCGTAAAAATACGGGCAATTTTTAAAATGATTCCAAGTAAAAAAAAAGGACGTTATTGTATGAGAATTATTTGACAAATTACTTCCAGGCTTAAGAATGATTTGAAAGATTTTTATTTTGTTCTACTTTCATGAAAGGTTTCGTGATCTTTACTATAGCTCAAATGTATACCGATACATATATAAGTTTTTACAACATATATGTAATCTATAAACAATCTATAAACACACTTCTTTCAAAATTATTTATTTATTTCGATTTAAAATAATTTCTTTGTCAACCGAACAAAAATTGTTCTCCAATCGATTAGATTGTTCTCAGCGTGCAAAATCCTTGCAAAATTTCACTCGAAAAACACAATGACATATTTTTGTCACATCTTAATCATCTTGCAATGTAAATGGAAATGACAAAAGTGACGATTTTATCGGTCAGTGTTTCGATATTTCTTGGTAATTGAGCATTGTGAGTGGCGAAGGAATAATGTGCATGGAGAACAAGTGCGAGCGAGCGAGAGGGAAAAGTTTGAAATGGGAGTCCGGCTGTGACAAACGAGCGGCGCGCCCCCGAAATGTCAGTCAAGCGTAGCTCCACGGTTCCTCAACTCCGGCACATTCCACCTTACTCGGCTCGATTTGGAGCGCCCTCGGCTATCCTCCAGCAATTGATGACTCCGGTGCTTCACGCAGTTCCCGAGCCCACGGAGGACGTAACTTTGACGAATGATCCAATAAGCTGCGCTCGTGTTAGTAAAGCCGCATTCCGTATTCTGGTTTAACTGATCGGAACGGCTTTGATAGCCGTCGCAGACAATGACTTTGTGACTTTATCGGTCTCCTCATGACTCTCCAGGCTCGCGGACACACCCAACAGATACATGCTATTATGATTTATTTGATTGCGCGATGCCGGAGCTGCGGAAAAAGTCAACTACGACGAGAAACAATTTCCCCGCTTCGATTTTGCAAAACGAATTTTTTTAATATCGCGTTGGCGTCGACAACTTTTGTCAAAACGTACTTGAACAAATTCTTTATTTGATCGCCTGAAATTAATTATCATCGATTGTTCAATAAATCGGTCAGTGATGAATTCATTAACAGACGATCAGAAATGCAGATATTTTTTTTGGAGAATGCTAAAGATTAACGAAAGTCCGTAAAAAAAGTAAACATGTGCTTTTTCTGCGAAATAAGCATGTTTGATTTTGTAATCCTTGTGAGAAAAGATTGTGCTCCGAGTTAGAGTTACTTGATAAACTGTTACACTGACCTCGGCGGAGCATTTATTATTACCGTGAAAACGCGAACATTGTTCTTAACAGTTTTTAGCTACGGAATTGGTCGTTTCGTCATTATTTGACGCATTAGACATATCCTACATTAAAATGAAATATAACTATTTCGACACGAGTATGAATATAAAGAAACAGTAGACGAAATTAAATCTAGTTCACTTGAGTTTTTACTGGCGATTAGAATATTTTACAAGATAGAAATCTTTTTCTTGGGTTACGCCGTGAAAAATATGCTGGATAAAATTACTGTTGAAATTCTGATAGAAATAAACTGTGCAACGAAACTGTGGAAATACTGGTTTTAACGGCACAAGAAAAAAAAAAAAAAGATATCATTTTAGTATCGTTTTGTAAATGGTTTTACTTTTGTACATTTGATATCGCGTTTGTTAATGCAAAGTTATTTAATTTCACAATGCGAGGCTTAAAAATATTAATTAATATTTGATTGACGTTCAAAATGAAATTTACGAAATACAACTAATAAAATGAAACGAAAAATAATTCTTAATAAGTGCGTGGCGGATTTGTGAAGGATTGAAAACTAGGTTTGTCACAATGTGCCTGACCTTTAGACCAACCAGTTTGCCTTTAACCAGCACACTCTCCGTTGTTGTCTGTACATGATAATTCATTTTGACGAGTTTCGTTTTGAAGTAAATTTATGAAATGTATGAAATAAGACCGTTTTCAGTTCCGTGATTAATGGTAGGAATTATTTAAATCAACAGGTTTGATAGGAATCAATTTGAACAAAATGTGATTTGCCATGTGTTATTTTGTAAACGATTCTTACGTCGTTTCGTTCAATCATTTAATTGAATATTTTATTATAGAGATAAGTATCTCTGTAAATGTGTCCGAACGAAAAAAACGTCTCTTGTACATTTTTTTTGCACATCGCGAAATAAAGTGTTGCTTCATTCTTTAATACATTTTTTAAGTAGAAAGTTATAAAAATGTATATATTGATCTTGGAAATGTTGATTAATGTTTGTATTAAAATTATTGGACTTGGTCTCATTGGTAACAGAAAATAAAATGTTGGACGATGATGAGGATACTGTAAATCATCGGTGTCATATGGAATAGGTGATAATTTGACTAATTACACGTCGATGAAAATCGAATGGAAGGTGATTATTTTTATCTAAGCATTAGGAATGATCGTGCTACTGGTAGCGAGCTCTCTGTCACAAGAATTTAAATTTTAATGAAGCAATAATTTATTTTCTAATTTTTAATTAATTCCTCAGCCATTCATGAATTCCATCGGAAATTTATTATAACTGCAATAAACTCCGGCATTTAAACCTATCGATGTGCTTAGCTGACAAAATTAATTATGACATTCAATAAAGTGCTGCATTGGACACATTTCAATCAAAATCAAATTTCAATGGAATGTTGTATTTTAATTACACTTTTGTTTTTCATTTTTAACTATAATATAATGATTATTTTTGTGGGAGTAAGAGAAACGCGTAACGTATTGCGGGGATTCTTTTTACGATTCCCTAGCATTGAAATATTGACGGCTTAATTAAATTATCGCTAGAAATAGATAATTTTAAAATCATTTGTTGACACGCGCGTATGATGTAGCAGCCGTAATTCATCTATTTTTATTGCCATGACAAGGTTTGACTAGAATAGAAATCCAACATTCGACAATCTTTCGACTAGCACATATATTACGTATTACTCTTGACAAGAGATTTCGTGAGATTTTAAATTTTAAACAGAACACTTATGTCTACCAAAATAACATTCGATCAGAGAATCTCTACCTTACAATTTAAAAACACAACATTTCTTTGCTTTACCATCGAAATTAATTATAGATCATCAATCCTCCGTCAATAATTTATTGATTCCGTAAACAAACGATCAATATTTCGAACGAATGAAAGATCGTTTCCAAATTGAATGATAATTCCCAGCCAAATGATTTATTACGACGTTAAAAACGATGACTAAAATTTTTGTTAAAAAAGGTGAAATTTCGTTAAAGGGAGATTGGGATCTCAAGTCCGGGATTGGGATAGCAATTTTTTCGACGATCGGCCGACAGATTAGAGATTCGCCGGGTCTGGAGATATGACTGGGAGCGCGCGATGTGCGAGGTGTAAGAAAAGACGTGAAAGGTGGGAGTTTCCGTGTAGCACGCTGTCGGAGTCTGCGTGAGGCTCAGTCGATTCTCTCGTGTCTGGTGGCACATCCACCGCGTAAGCGCTGAATGTGCAACTATGCACATACCTGTTGACTGCGCGGTGAAAAGCCACGCGTAGAGCGCCGTATAAATATTAATATTGACAATAACGTAATTTCGGAAGCACTGCACGATGACACACGCCCCGGCGACCCAAATTGTGCCGAACCGGGGGTCATCAACCGAATTTCAATACACTGCATGTTTTAAATTTCCGTTCGACGCATACTTGATGATTCATGACATTTTCCTCCTTTTTTAAAGAAATTCAATACGCCTCGAGAAAAATTCTTTCACCTATTTTATTTCATTTTTTTTTAGCTCATTCACTGCTATATGACGCTTCAAATTATTTGTCGACGCATATGAAATGTTTATATTGAAATCATTCAATGGAGTAAAATTTCCAAATCGAATAATCATTACTGATTGACCTAAAAACGTGTGATGTCAAAAGTGGATGACATTTTTTTTCTTCCAGAGGATAGTAACAGATATTTGTGATGAAATGTTCTATTTAATATGAAACCGATTTTACGTAAAACTGGTTATCTGTTTTTTTTTTTTTTTTTTTTTTTTTTTTTTTTA
>JABFQA010002475.1:0-11197 GCA_022817065.1 Probaryconus sp. ZL-2020
GCATGTCTGTAAAATCCTCTTTGAAGATAAAACTTACCCAACCCTGAAAACAATAAATTTAAATTCCAAATAAACAATATCTGGAGCATGAAAGTATATTCTATACGCTGGACATTGCATTTGAGATTTAAAAAAAAAAATCAATTCTTGTTAATTATTTTCATATGCTTCAGAAGTGAATTTAACAAATTAAGAAAAAATATATATGTAAAAAAGGTTTCGTTATTGCCAAAATGAATTTGTACTGTTATATTATGAAATTTATTAAATATACAAATTGCGATACACCACCCTAGAAGTTGTTTGATTAGAAATGCATTTTTACACCGTTTACTTAAATTACAAATTCATAAAGTCTCAAATTATGGAAGTCCATCAGAAGTGCAGTTCCTTTTTTCTTTTCTTCATTTATTTTGTTCTTTCTTTTCTTTTCATTTGCAGTTTCCTATTTAGTCGTTTCTTATTCTTTGGGAGGATCTTCCCTGATCATTTCTAAAGAACTGTCTGAATTATTTGTGCTACTTCCACTACCAGCATCATCCTCTCGTTCGGTAGTTTTCACTTGACTTTGGTTCGATGCGTCTAATTGCCAAGTTGGTATTGACGCCGGGGCACTTGGGAACTGCTTTCTGTTTGACAATTTATAAATGATATAAAAATTATTTATTGTTTCATTTTTAAATAATTTATTAATTTTTATGACTTAATGTATATTCATTCAACTGTGCTTATGATACTTAAAAAGGAGATTGAATAATTAATATATTTTTAAAGATTTAGATCAATTGTGATAATATAGATTTTATATGAAACATTTTTATAATTTTCTTCATTGCAAATACCTGATCAATTAAGTTAAATTAACTGAAAATAGGATTATCGCGATACTTTAAGATTATATTGAAAAACACAATATACAGTGGATATTAACAGGTAATGAAATCTTTACTTTGAGTGTGTAGAATTATCAAGTTTCTTCATTATTTGAAGACTCGAAGTTTTTTTCAGTTATGTGGAATGTTCCATAAATAAAATATTGTTCTTCCTATAACTTAATGCAACAAATGTGCAAATTAAATGTTCAATGTATCTTTTTTACATGATTTCAATTGAGGCTTCAGGTGAAATTCCTGAGTATCGTGTTTTCTTATAAAATGTTTGTCATCATTTTGGAGTAATAATGAAATTATTAATTGCCTTCATCTGAATCCCCAATAATGTTTTATGAAAATAAAATGGATTATTTGTAATTAAGATGTTCTCATTTTTTTTTTTTTATATTATTAAATATATAGATGTAATTGTTAATGGTTGTGACAGAAAGAATTAAAAATTCTTTCAGAAAAAGTTAGTCAAGGTACTCACTTGACAAATCATTGTCAAAATATGTATGATCATGGGTGCAAACAATAAAAATTAGCTGATACTTTTGCAAATGTAAAATAAATGGATATGTAAAAATAAAATAAAAAATTGAATAAATGACTAATTTTTTTGTTTACTATTGACAATATCTTTTTAAATTTTAATGAAAATTTGCAAAACAGTCAAAATGTGATAAGAAAAAAATATGAACAAAATTTATTATTACCTGGATAAAAGTAATGACTTAAGGCTAGATAAATCTTGTTTCAATTCTTGAACCAATTGCGGAACAGAAGGCTCGCAGGATTGATTCTGCGTCAGTTTTTGCACGCTACCATTGACTTTAGAAATAGACTCTTTAACTTCCTTCATTGACCTTTGGATCGTTTGATCCAATTCGGCAACCGGGTCTTTCGGTGGGTCCTTCTTTGTTCGTCCAAATAAAAAAGGTTCTATAAATTTCTGTAAAACAAAATGGAAAATATCATTTTATATTTTGATATGAAAATTTCTATTAATAAATATTTAATTAATGTAAAATAACAGTCTTACCTTGTAAAACCAATAAACACAATAAAGTGTTGCTCCTACGAGAGCAGCAATGTTAAAAAACTCTTTTATTCTATGTAAAAAAGTTGGCTGTGTTAATGGGTAATAAGCCCGATAGGTGTGTGGGATATTAATAGCAGTGAATTCGTTGGCACTTTGTACCGCAATTGCACTGCCAACCATTGCCATGTCACAAGCTTTTTGAACCTCTTCTTCTGTCAAACCCTTTTTTCTTAGAAAATCCTGTTTCTGTTGTAACGGACTTGAAGAGACCTTTGGATTCTGTAAAAATTTCACTGCTGTGTTCACCTGAAAATAATCATGTTTTGTCATTAAAAAAAACCTTGACTGTGGTACCCTTTTTCTCAAAATTTTTTAAATCCTATTGTTTATTCTTAAAAACCCCTTTGATTTCAACTATTTTCTTTATTAAAAAATGTTGTAAATTAATATAAAAGTTAATAAAACATAAAATTTTAATTTAATAGGAAATATGTTAATTAATAATTACAGATTATACGTACCAGTTGTTCACGCAGTGCATTGTTATTGCTTCCAAAACTGTTATCTGCCATTTTATAATTTTCCATCCCTTTTCTTTTAATACTACGACCTTTGGCTCACAATTAGCATAATTCAAATATAAAATTTCGGTCACTTCGGTCAACAGCACATTTCTTGCACAGTCAGATAAATTAACATTAAAAAGTGACTTAAAATCTCAAGAGAAAGAGCCGAAAACTAAAGTTTAATCAGATGACTGATAAAATAACGTCTGCTAGAATGATAACAAATAGGATTTCAATCTTACCAACTTCTCATACTTTGAAATCTGGGGCTAGATTTTTCACCACACTAACGATAATACACGCGGTGAAAAACTCTATTATAAAGATTTTAGGATAATTTTAAATCACTAAATAAGCAATTAGACTATGTTAGTTTATATCGTTTATTTGTAAAACAGTATATTTTGCCGTTTGAGATTTGGCATAGTTCAAATTTGCCGCTTGAAATTCGGCTAACTTCGAGAATCGTCGAGTCCTTTCGTTGAGCGTCGGAGAAGCCCGCGTAATTTGAAATCGTATTTTTTCAAATTTGAACAAACGAAGTTGTGCAATGATTTGCAATCATTAAAATTTTGAAATAAAATTATTAAGTTAAAAAGTTATACGATTGAAAACGTTATGACCTTGATTATGATATTTTTCAAACTATCTCAAATATGCTAATAATTTCATTGAACATATAAATAATTTATATAATTTCTTATCATTTAAATATGTTAATAAATTTTATATTATATTAAAAATAAATAATGCTATAAATATATCATGTTTGATAGTAAAATGTTGCCATCTGTCGGAATGTTGGTGACTTTTGGTGACGATTTAACATTAAGGATGGCTATAGGAGTCATAAATATTCATGCCAGTCGTGTACTATTGACCAGTTTCTTCTCCTACTTATTATTTGATATTACCACGTGAAAACCACATTTTGTTGCACAATATTAACATTCATATCATTTTAAGATTAATAATATTTAATAATACTTTAATAAGGTATGTGAAAGATATAGTTTTTTATTAAATCTGTAAAATATCGTGTGTTGTCATAATTTAATACATAATTTGTATTTTAATAGAACAGAATATGGAAATCGAGATAGACTTTGAAGGAAGAAATCCTATTGATTCAGATTATCATGGGATTAAAACTTTGTTGCAACAATTGTTTTTGAAAAACCACATTGATTTGAAAAATTTGACAGACTTGATTATTTCACAAAATTATGTAGGATCTGTTGTAAAACAATCAGATGATGGTCAAATAGATGATGACGATGACGACGACGATATTAATGATGTGTTTGGAATTACAACTGTTATCAATATCAGTGATAATAAGGTTTGAAAATTTTAACTATTTTGTCATTAAGGAGATATTTAAGTGAAATTTTAAAACAATTAAGAAAATCATTATTTTATACTAACGATAAATTCATTTACAGGACGTACTCTCAGTTCAGCAATTACGTGACTTACTACTTGAATTGGCCAATGAACATGCAAGTGACGAAATAAATAAGACAATTATAAATTTACTCAAGTCTGAATCAACGACTTTAGGATTACTTATAAACGAACGTTTTGTCAATATTCCTGTTCAGATCTCAGTACCATTATTTGACATCCTCATCACAGAAATGAAACGTGCAGCTTCTAAAAATATGCCATTTGAATTCACGCACTTCATTCTTATTTGCAAGCTCCATAAACCAAATGAAAATTCAAAGAATAAATCTAAGTCTAAAAAAATTGACCAAGTCATATGGAGTAATCCAGAGGAAGAAATCTTTGCCGAAATGGCGTCAATGAGTTTTGAATTTTGTGTGGAAAATGAGTCTGACAGTGGTCTAACTGGAAAATGGTCAGAAGATGATGACGAATTAACTCCTTATAGACGAGTTCTTATATTTGAAGCTTCAAAACTGCAAACCATTTTAGATTCAGTCAAATCTCAAGTTCACCTACCTCCAAACTCTGTCAAGTAAACATATATATATATAAATAAAAAATTTTATATATATATATATAGCTTATATTTAGCTTAAGGCCTAAAAAATAGTTTCTGAAAATATTACATGAAAAACTGAAGAATATATTGAAAAGATAGTTCGAAGTAGAATTTGGAAAATTCACTAGTTTTTCGTGTAATACAGTTCTGAAACCTTTTGGAAGGTGTGCCATGATATATTTTTCATATGTATTTTTTTATATCAAATTGAATATTTCAATCTGTATTTATATATAATTTGTTAAAGACGCTGAATAAACAAAATTGTAATCTGGACCAAGTTATTTAATTTATCAAAATATAAAAACTAGTACAAATATCTTAATATTATTAATTGTTATAATTATTATGGATTTATTTACAGATATATAAATCTTTAAGGCAATTTTAATAAAGGCATTTTTGAAAAACATCCAAATGAATAAATCCCAATAATTTTTAAAAGCGCCTGGTGCATAATTTTCATAGCCCATATGCATTTGAAAATATAAATTCGTGAAATATTTCCAAATAATACAAATATAATTGAAAATGTACATAGGCGCTTATGGGGGTTTGTTTTTGGATTACAGCCACAAATCCATAGATTAAGAAACAATTACATAACAAATAAGTATTAAAATAACAAATAAGTATTAAAAGTAACATAAAAAGTGACACTTAAGTATATATAAAATATAATAAATTATATAAAATGATAACATAATATTATCTATTTTTATCAATGTTTCAACTAATTAAATTAGGAGTTAAAGCAGGTGATTGTTTAGGCTTTGCTCTTCTTCGCATGGTTCCCAAAATGTTTAACATTTCGGAGACGGCAGCTGGTGTACTTTCAGCTTCTTCTTTTCGTTTTCTTTCTTCCTCTTTCTGCTTCTGGAAAACAAGTAATAATCAATAAGTTTTGCAGTATTAAATCTTTCTAATTAAATCTTTTTCATACTTACATCGGTATGTTTTAGTGTAAATCTACCACCTTTAATTTGATTTATAATGTCATCAATAGCTGAAATAAGAAAATGAAAAATTTGTTGAGTTATTTATTTAATTTACTTTTAAATTGATTTACATAAAAATTTATTGACAATATATAAAACATGTAACTTTACCCTCACGATATCTTAGATTAATTATAAAATATTACAATAATTTATTTCACGTTTCTTTACAAGTGCTACTAAAATTGTAAAATAATTCTCTGTTATAATGTATTTGAATTTTTAAATAAAAATTTCCTCAGACAAAGGAATACAGTTAAAAACTCCAATAATTTGCCTAATTACAAGTTAACATTTTCATCTAAACTTTTTACTTAAGAATCTTTTACTTAAATACCTGGTTGTTGAGGAACATTAGGATTCTTCTTCGATATTCCTAGCATGTTTTCCATGTCAGAAACCGCCGAATTTTGCTCTGCATTTCTACGTTCTTTTTTTATTAATGAAATAGAAGATTGGTTTTTGTTGAGTAAAGGTAAAAATGGCGGAGGTGGTGGCGGTGGCGGTGGAGCAATTACAGGCGAAGGTGGAGGGACTGGGGGAATTGACTTCCTTTCTTCTAAATCAGCTAATTTGGATTTTAAAATGTCCACTTCCTTTTCTGCTCTCTCAGCCCTTTCGACAACCATCTCCAACTCTGATTCAGCTAATTTCAATTTTTCTTCCACTATCTCGAATTCAACGTTAGATTCTTTCTCTTCCAGCTGTTCTTGAAGCATCTGCATCTGCATTAAATGATTTTGTTGTTCTTCCTCTAAGTTTCTTTTCAAATTTTCTACTTCTTGGAGAAGGGATACAACCCGTCCATTTGGATCGTCGCCTACTTCTGCCATTAATAGTGCTGATTGATGAGCTAAGACGTTCCTTTCTTTTTGTACCTTTTTTTTTTTGTCCGCATCTCGCACAGCCTGTGTTTGGGGCGACGCAAACACCGGCTCACGGTTTATATACGTGTAAGTATAAACGCGCAAGCGGCGCGAAAGCGAATGCTAAAAAGCCGAGCTTGAATAAATAAACAGTTTTTAATTGCAGCCCGCTGCTGCCGGGTAAAAACAATAATTATTGGCTCGCCATACGAAAGGACGTCTGTGTATTACACACTGCGACAGTACGTACCTGATGTCCATCTATATGGGCGTATGATTGGTACGCTTTGCCCGTTAAATTGATGTTTCCGATTCGCAGACATTTTTTTCATATATATATTGTCACACTCGTTTAGTCGCTCGATTTCCAGGTCGCCCACTGCACCCTTGTTCAATTGTTGCAAATAGTTTCAATATCTCTTCGTTAGCATTATCTTATTTTCTACCCGCCGTTGAAAACTTTCATTCCAATGAAAAAGTGTCTTTTACTAATTGATACGCTCATTTTCAGCCCGTACAATCAAGCCCGCTGAAATTTTTAGTACATTGTGATGTGAATTGACTTTAATCGGGGTTAGGTGGATTCTTATCAGGATCACTTTTTTCTTTTTTTTCTTTTTTTATATTGTTTTTAGCATTTTCATAAATTTTTCCAAACTTTTTTTTTCATTGAACGAAAAGGACAGCAAAAATATTAGCACGTGTTTTAATAGCGATAAATTTTTTTGAGATGAAAATCCTTTATGAATAATCTTGTTGTAAATCAAACTGCGTTAGAAATCTGCATTGGAAGTTTTAAGAAAGTGATATATTGCAGGCATCGAGCGCAAACGCAGTTAAGAAAATCCCTGTGACCTTGATGAAGAAAAAAAAAAGTTAATTAAGACACGGTGGCTGGGCGACATTTAACGGTCGGTTTAATAGTTTTTCGCATCATAAATGTCTTATTTATTGTGATATAAAACATTTATTTCGTCTGAAGCTATTGAAATGCGCTTTTACTGAAATTCATATTGCAGTTGCAAGGATTTCTTTGAATATAGGCGATACGTTTTATATTTCAAGAGTGTTGAGTGGTAAAAGGTGTAGAATTTCATTTGAAATTGATTCACGCTTATAAATACATTAAAAATGCAGCCTGGAAAAAAAAGGTATTCGATACCTCTGCTGGCGGTATAAACATTTAGTGTCATTTTGATTGGAATTAGAGAGTCAAAACTTTTATAAATGCGCATTTTCCATGATAATCGCGAGCGCCGTCCGATGAATTATTACTAAAGCAACGAAGAATGTTTGTTTGCGTCAAAATATATTTCGAAAGCAATTGTTTTAATATCCGTTATGAATTTCTCACCGCGGCGTATAGTTCGTGTCGCAAATTTTTATTGAATTTCATCAGCCGTCAGACGGAAGATGATTATGATTTTCGTGCATGAATATCTATAACGGTGCCAGATCGACCTATAATGAGAGATTAAGGTGTTTAAGAATATGCGTTCGTTTGTTTTTCAGGCAATTGTGTGTCGATTAAAAGCCCGCAAAAATAAATATCGCGCGTCGAATTCAATGAATGAAAAATTAGAGTTAAAATATTGTCGAAACGTGATTAACAAGAATTTTTCGAGCGAATTATTCTGAAGTGTTTATTTATACATCGACGAAAATTATATTTCGCTCAATTATTTCAACAAATTGCTATTTTTGCGTAATTAATGCATCAATTTTTCATGATTTCTGGCTTTGTTTAAATATATAAAATGAACATTCAATTGAAGATTAACTGGACTGATGTAATTTTTAGTTTGTTATGATAATGATCTCGCGAGCAATAATCAGCGAATAAAGGTAAACTGTAAAAAGTATTAATATTATATTAACAGTTTTAATAATTCTAATTCATTTGTGCGAAGTGATTAATATTTTACAAATTCTTCTCTCTCTCTCTCATTTTTTTTTAATTTTCGTTTGTTTGCCCTCGCTCCAATTTATTAATCATTAAACACATAAATATTTGTATTCATTTTCGTAATTTTACCATAAAAATGTTGTTATTTTTTGCTAGTGAAATTTCCATTGAGCAATATCTCTTAAACAGAAAAAAAAAAAAAAGACCAAAAAAGAAAGAAACAATACAAGGATCGCCGTGCCTACGGATAAGTCGCGTCTGTGTCAATTTAGTGAGCTAAAACAACTTGGCATGACACGGCGCAATAATAGAAAAATGGGAAGCCTGTATTTTACATAATTAATGAACAACAGTGTGGTATGACGTTGGTGGTCTGTTTGGCTAAAGCGAAGGAGGTAATAGGAGACGCGCGTGCACGTAGACGCTGACCGAGCCGAAGAAATAAGGATGATGGTACCCGAGGCGAGCGCAATCGTCGAGAAACTGGACGGAGGAAGGAAGCGCATTATATTTTATACGATGCTGGGATTGCATTTCCCAGAACAAACATCGCGGTACTGTTCGGCGTTAATCGTTCAGCGTGACCGCCGTCACCAGTCTTCGCCTACTTTTTCCTCTCTCTCCTTTTTCCTCTTCTTTGTCCCCCCCCTTCTCCACTTCTCTTTCCTTTTCTTTTTCTATATTTTTTGTCTATTTGTTTCCACTTTCGCTTAGGTTCAACGCCGCCGTCGCGACGGACACGAAGCTCTTGCCGCGGGCTACGTGAAGCATCGCGAAACACCCCTTCCTTCTCTTTCTCTTTCATCGATTTTTTCGCCTTTCCGGCTTGGATTTTCCTCGATTTTTATTACTCTTACAACAACCGACGAACGCTCATTATTCCTCTGATGTCTTTGTCTGACTTGGTGTCTGACTCTTGGTTATAATTTCTGTTTGTTGATGTCACCCAGGATGCGCGTACGTTTATCTACACCGAGAGAATTAAGTAGTACATTATGTTTCGTTGAAAATAGTTCAACTTTTGAATCAGTGGAAAAAGGTTTTGCAAAAAATGTAGACCACTTTATTGTTCCCCATTGTTTGGCGAATGATATCAATAGAAAAATAAACATCGGGAGATCGATAACTTTTGAAGAAGAAAAAAATATGCAAAACAAGGGATGGAAGGGAACAGTGGAGAGTAGTCCCCCTTTGTTCTTTATTAATGCCAACATCATAAAGACATGTATTTGGGTCCCTAGAGAGTATCTCATCCATAATAGCTTAGTCGCGAAGTGCAGCGCACGGCTCATAGCACCCTTCGACCGACTACTCCCTTATTAATTCATTTATAACTTGATCAAAAATTCATGGAAAATGTGAAATTTTCAAGACACGCTCTTAATATAAAAAGTTTCTAAAAAAACTATTTTATGCGAAAAGGCCCTCCTCTGCGCTCGAGTACAATCTTGGCAAGTCCCGCACAACCGCTAATTACCTGATTCTGTGCAAACCTCGAACAAATTATTATCCATCTACAAGTCGCGTAATTTTTCATCTCGGATCATTTCATTCATTTTGAATTTCCGCTCAGCAATGTAATTCAGAGTACAAATTCATTTCAACTATTATTTGAAAAAACTTTAACTGAATGCCAAGTCAAAATTTTTGCTTTCCACACAGCACATGGTTTCCGAAGTAACAGTCATGTAATGTTTCCATACAGATCACATTCTGTTGACAGACTGATGACGTACGAATGAAGTGACGCAGATTAGATTGCTAAACCAGTCAGACACGTATCATCTAATTGCATTAAAACAGCGTTCCAGATACTTGACAAAAATTTCCAACTAGAATTTATTAACAAGGTCATAAAAGTATTCCATAAAAATGTTCATCCACTAAAATCACATTGACAACAAGAAAACTTATCATATTAATGATACGTAAATTTGACATTACAATGGCTGATTTCAATTGTCAATTCAGTGCGCAAAAAGCCTCCTCGAGGTAACTAGCCTGCTTAACAAAACAATATATCCCTCACAACTCACGCAAAACACACAAATCTATCACAATAATTCACCATTAACACCTACTTCTCTCGACACTTGGATTCCCAACAACTACACTGCAATAAGTTACAACTGCCAGTCGAGGGTAATGCCAACGTTAAGTATCCCTTTATCTGTACGTAAACACATGCTTCTTGGTTATATCAGTACGAAAATAAAATCATGAGGGAGACTGAGCGAGAAGGAGAGAGAGAGAGAACAAAAATATAATATTACAGATAAGTTAATGTTTCGTGTATATACGGTTATGAGATAATCCCACATCGAACTATTTCATATCATTAGGCTGGATTAAATTAAGATCTTCTTAATCGGAAATCATCAGTAATCTGACAATAAATCAATAATGGACAATAGAACATTAGATTAGGTAGAAATATATAATAATACATGTGAGATATCAGGTGTGGTATTGTTGAAGATAAACGAAACAGGAAATTTACTTTCATAAATTTTAATGATTTTTATCATGTGTTATATTTTAATAATTAGTATACTTCCTCATTTGTCGTTGAAGTTAATAAATGAAACTAGTACGTTCATTTGAATAATTTTGTCGAAATGATATTCTGAAAAAATGAGCAATAGCTATTAAAAGTTTAGTCACAGATATGCACACACGACGCAGAGCGAAAATAAGAGGGAAATACGTGTGTGGACGTGCCTGTCTGTTTCTCTCTCTTGTTTTCACCGGAAGTTCGCGGACGAGACATCTGTCCCTGACCCCGGTGTCAATTCGCACGTGCTTACGAGGTCGTTGATATGATTTTGAGGTTTCTTGGACAATCGATAATCCTCCCTATGAATGCGGAATAATATTCATCATTTATTATAAAGTTCTTAGTCATAACCGCCCATTTCATTTACCAATTTATA
>JABFQA010002476.1:0-11194 GCA_022817065.1 Probaryconus sp. ZL-2020
AAAAAAAAAAAAAAAAAAAAAAAAATACAAATACAAAATAACAAATATATAGTGTGAAATATTTTTAAATCCTTTTGAATAAAAATAAGCATTGTATTTTAAATAATTTTACAATGTTAACATAAAAAGTAATCAGAGATAAAATAGTATCGAAATTTTTTTGTCGTTCAAAGGATTTGTATGTATTTTAAAATATCAGTGTACATTTTATCTTTAAACATTATAATTAAATCAAGATTTTATAGTATCGATTATCTTTTCTATAACGTTTAATGTTAACATTGAAATCTCTTTGCATAGTTCTATAATTTGCGAATCTCCCAGAAAATTTGGCATCCAATTTTCCAATTTAATTAGAAAATTATCGCTGATTTGCATAGACGGGTATACTTCGCTGAATACACAATCTTCTTTTTCTGTCAATATCCATTTGCGTAGCTTATCATCATTGCAAATAAACTTTATTTCCATTTTATTATTCTTGATATTATTTATTTATTTATTTACTGAAAATTAAATTAAAAAATTCTTTTATAACAAAAAAAAATATTTTATATTACGTTTGAAAACTCATGACTTCATTTGAAATAAATAAAATGTACAGGCAATACTTTTTTATGCATTTTTTGTTCCTTTTTTTATGCCGAATAAAAATAACAAGTGCGTATAATTTCCATGCTATTATTCGCAATGTTTATTTATGAGTTGCTGGAATTCAAATTAAGTAACTCTTTTAAATTTAATACAATTGTGGCATAAAATATATAATGATTACTTATGTAGAATATTAAATTTCTTATGTGTACACGGGGACGAATGCGAATGGAATGTGCCTTTAACAGACATTTCAAACAAAATGTGTCCCCGCGGTATCATACCATTGCTCAGTTCTTTTACTTCGACCGTAAAAATAGTGAAATTACTTATTTTGATGAACAACAATGTCACGTTAAAGTAACCAAATCTTAAATAAAAATAAATAAATAATAAAAACATGATTTCTTTTTGGTTTAATTAAAGTTCAGTAGTATGAGTCAGTATTCGGTCAGACAAACTGAACAGTCATTAATCTAAATGAAATTTATTTGTTTTAGTTGTTTTTAGTACATATTTTCATTTCTAAATCATCTATTATTTCAAAAATAAGAAATGATAAATAAGTTTCGATAATAGGAATTAAAAGCGTGCATCTCTCTTGTGCTTTCACACATGAGTTATCCTCTATCGCATCTACATACATTAGCATTTCGAAAACCTCACTTGATGGTTCCTATAGAATCACTCAACCGTGCTTCAGTCAATATTATCACTTCATATTTATCGCTCTGGTCTTAGTTCTCAGCTCATGAACATTTTGATAATAAACAGACCACGATCAGAAATAAAAGCTTTAAATGAGTTTTGAAATTAAAAAAAATATAATAGAAAATTACAAATTTATAAATTAATCAATGAACAAGAATTTTGTAATATTGCAAAATGATATCATTAAAATAAGGACATAATTAAATTCACCAGAATTCAGTTTGAGCAAAATTTCTGAATCCTTTAAAACCAGTTGATACAATTAATAATAATTCACAATGATACAGAATTGTGATTAAGCATTTGCGTATTTACATTAATGAAAATTGATGTTGAACAGAATGTAACTTTAACATAATTAATATGTAATTTGGTATATTTTAATTCAATGTACAATTCAATATAACAATGTCCATAGAAAATTCAGCTCGACAAATAAATTCGGTTGAAATTGAAACACTGTACGTGCAAATGCAATTGAAAGTTATTCATCAAAATTCAAAGGATTATCTTTCGAAATTTGACGTTTGTTTCTGTGTAAGAATTATTAAATTCTATAGATCATCACATACGTAACGTTCTCCTTGCATTCACGTTCAGAATATAATACACTTTAACAGTATTGATTCAGACTCGTATTTCGTAATTCGTAATCATAAATCAAAAAAAAAAGAAAATTGTACACTATCCATAAAACGTGATTGTGCAATCCGATATGCACGAGGCGAATTTTATTAATCTGAAAAATCAAGAAAATTTGATATAAAAAAAAATCCTAAAAAATATTCTACTGAAATCTCAGTTGAATTAACTAACTAATGTGTTGTAGGTGTCATTAAATATTGATTGGAACTACTGAATCTTCAGTTTATGTCCAACTGTAATCTGGTAAAGTCTGGTATATGTTTGACGACCAATTTGAAGCCAGATTAATAACAATATTAGTTTTTATTATTTCAATTATTAATAATTCAGCAATCAAATGATCCATAAAGCAGGATAAATTGGCGCTACGAATACTTATTGAAAATGGCAAAATACAACGGGGCTGGTGTTATTCAACTCGCGGCATTGATACATGCGCTATTTTACAGGTGTTACAAATGTAGGGCAAGGTCTTAAAGTCTCGACTACGAGGCGGTATAGAAATCAAGCTTCCCAGAGGAGTTAGTAGTCGTCAAATATGGTTAACAACCAGTAGCGAAACTTCGCCATGTTCCGAAGCTAATTCAACCAAGGCTTTCATCGTTTATTTCATGCTTTTTAAATTATCTTTTAATGACTACAAAGAACAAAAGAGTAATTTGCTTTAAATAATCAAAATGATGAGCCAGAGTGAACTCGTTTAATTGTCAATTAATTCTAAAGTCATGCATTTTCTCTTCTTTAAAACATTATATGTTTTTTTTTATTCTTTAAATTAACTGACAATGGGAAATTTATTGTGACCTTTTTATGAAATATGAAAAAAAATAGATTAGCAAAGTATTGATTTAATTTTGATAATGGTTCAATTTGATAAATGGAGAAAGCAGTTTGGAAGTTCTGGATATGTAGGTTTTAAAAATACCTAATCTCAAAAGTTAACGTTAATATATTTATTCGACGAGGATTAGGAACAATGTTGGTCATTGAGTTGTTTTGGAGACACATATGTATCACATATTATGTCGTCTGTTACATAATAGCTTAAGTCAGATTATATGATATATCGCAATGCTGAATACAAATCACTGTTTACTAATTTCCGTTGAAATGTTCATTATAACGTTATCCTTTAAAATAAACCGTCTCAGTATTACAAATAATCATTACAAAATAATCGTTTTGTATTTAAATAAAATATTTTAAGCCAACAATACATCAACAATTATATCGAAAATTTGTAATCCTCCACTTTTTAATAGACAAAACAAAAAAAAATGAAAACTGTTATAAAAAAAAAGGAAATTACATTAAAACCAATAACACTCAACTACGATCATTGGATTTTTCCTTTAAAATGCTCGTGTAGCTCTAAATGGAGTTAATTGCGCTCCATTTAATTTGAATGGTGGCAAATATAATAACAGTTGTTTACTTGCTAATTCATTTTGCTTATTGGTCGGCGAGCAAACATACAGTTCTACATCAACGAATAGATTAGTGTTTATACATGCACGTACCAAAGTCAAATTCAATTCGCAAACCGTCATCGATTATAACGGAAAAGATTGTGTGCATCCACTTGAACTTCATCCTCGCTTTTATACGTCGTAATAAGGTACTCTCTGTCCGCGTAACTGTGGCAACAAAAATACATTTCCTAAGCAAAAATTTATCTAGAATTAATCATGTCTTATTTTTATTTTCACGAAATAATCTTCAGGTGTTTAACGATCATCATTATAGAATGTTTAAAACGTATTTTCAGAAATGATCTTCATTAAAGATTCTGCAAAAATTATCTTCACTGCAGAATCATTAGAAATGAGTATCTTTGAGTGACCCACAATTGCTTTTAAAGAAAATGATTTTTTTTTTCTTTTCCTTTTTTGTAGAAGATTTCACTTGATTACAGACTGACTATACATCTCCCCTTTTAATACACGACGGTATACGTTAGTTCCTATTTAGTTTTCTCATCTAGTACCTATTTATCTGAATAGTTAAACTTGCTAATGCTCGGAAAGCGCTTGGACTGAATTTTTACTTGGATTAGAAGCCGGCGGTTGTAAAGAGATGGAACGCAGTGAATTTCTCAGAGAAAAGGTGTTACACTTAAGACAAAAAAGCTCTTTAAACGTATGGAGTACTTTCGCTCGTACAAAGTGTAGAGGTAAATTTATTTTCAAAAAAATTGTGTCATTTCTCGCCTGCGAAGATACACTTTTATATACAATGTAACTGTTAACGATGTTAAAAAAAAAAAAAATAAAAAAAGCCACTATAAGAATAATTGACAGTGTTTTAAGAAAAAGTAAAATTAAATTATACAGATTTCTTTGGATTGACTTTATTCTGAGAATTTTATTTATTCTAACTTTTACGCAATTTGTGAGCTTTCTTTAAAAAAATTCTGAACACATCTTAGCGGAAACGATTCGGAGAAAGTGGGGTAAAATATAATTTTACCTTTATTGCCTCGTCTTCTCAGTCTTTTTGCGAAAGGTAGACTTTAACGAACGTGACGTTAATTCGAGATCTCAATTTTTGGGCTTCGATTTTTCATGGATGTAAGAGACTTTTTTATTATTAGTTATTGTACTATGAATAATATCGAAGAATCTTTTTTGCATCAAATTTTTTTTTCTTCAGAGAAAATTCTTTAAATCATTATTTCCTATATTCAGTGAATTATTTCTATTTCATACTTTATATTCCAAGTCTGTTTTAAAAGAAAATAAAAAATGTATATTTAATTAATAATTACACAACTCTCAGCAAATAAATCATTATGTTAATGTGCAGATGGAATCGACATATAAACAAGTTATTAACGTTTGTTAAATCGCAATTTACTACAGAGATTACGTAATTATTGCATTTAATTGGTATTAATTTCAAATAGGCCACAAACTAGGCGATCCTTATCCGCTTGAGATGTCATTTAATAATAGATAAATGAATTATTCATGTACTCTGCTCTCATCTCTATTTGATAATACTACTGATCATCTCATTGAGTTCGAAAAATTATGAATGAGAATGATTTATGCACTTTTAATCCCACGCAAGAAAAAACGACGTTACTATTAACGTTTCTCGTTAAATAAGCTTTCGCACTTTTGGAGTTTAGAATTTCTTAAAGATCCAATAATATTTTTTTCTGCTAAACTCTATCAGGATTCACAAATAATAATTGCAAATGTTTGACAAAATAAGATTTTTATGTTAACATAATATTGAATGAATTGGTATGAACTGCTGTTTGTATTACCAAATAATACAATATTGTGGATTCACAAAAGCAAACAAAAACGAGAATTCGCATTCAATTTATCACCCAAATTGACTTTTTCGGCAGCTCATCTCGAACTACTTCGTATTACGGTTTAAATATAGCGAAACTCTAACTTCCTTGCGATAATGCAAAAGATTCGATTCCATAGGGTCGTAGTTTCAACGTTTAGCACGTGCAATAGCATTTGTCGAGAAAAACGGATTTTAAACAGTCCAATAATTATAAAGTGCTTTTACCTTTTGCAAATTTAAACTCAAAGAACAATTTCACCGAAACAGATTTTTGCATCGCAACATTTACAATGTTTATTTCACTAACTTCTCTCAAAAAGCGAATCACAAATACTTGTACTTTAAAAAAAATCCTCTTAAATAAAATATGATTTTCTATCGAACAAAAAAATAATTTTGCGATAAAACGAAATTTCATCTTGAATATTTAAAAAAGTTCAGGATTTTAGGAAATTAAATATGAATGAAATGGGAAGTCTCAGTTGAATATTTTCAATTTTGTGTGTGTATAAAAAGCGGGCGTTTTTTTTTACGTTTCATTGAAAGTGAAGAGCTTTGAGATAGGCAAAAGAAAGTAAAGTGGGTTGGCAGACCAGGGAAGTTCGCAATAATCGGACGATTTCAATATTCGGGGTTCTTCTTTTGATATGGCATTACATACACACATTTACATAACGATAGGCTTTTGTTTGCGATTACGCGAAAAGTCCTTTTGTGGGAGATGAGATTTCACTTGTTCTCGTTTTTTAAATACAGGAAATACACAAACGTATATAAAATTTTTTTTCTCCTTGCATTGTATTTATATACTCATTGTCGTTACAATGGCCATTGCTTGGATAAATTTCTAAATACTTTGTTTATATTGTCAACGAAATGAATAATATAATTTGATATTGGCTGACTGAATCAATGTTTAACTACTGAATTTTTATTGAAATCTAAACAATAAATACCAAAAATACAAAGAGAGATCTTTCACATTGTTGTCTTTAAAAAAAAAAAAAGATAAATTTCATCATGATTTAAAAAGCAGTGAGTACAAAATTGATTTGTACTTAATCTGCAACAATAGTTTGATAAATATCTTGGCCAAGTTTTCTCTTTCACATTTCTTTATGAAATAAATAATAATCTTGATCTTAAGATGTTTCATATAAACAGATACAGACATTAGTGGTATAGCTTAACAATATGGTCGATACACTGGAGACTCAGTATCATTCAATACAAGACGTTTTCTGAGCAGAATTCAATTGTACAATGTCCTCGTACAGAAGTCCAGTAATATCAGAGAGAAAGGGAATGAGAGAGAAACGTCTGAATGTGTGCCGGTTCAGAACTTATCGTAGCTTTTCAACCTCGTAGTTGGTTTCATCAAATTCTTGACATCGTTTTTGCAAAATATTTTCTAATTCGTCGACGATTTCCCTGGCAACCGTCGGCCATCGAGTGGCCCAAAATGACGAAACACGTATTGGGGAATTTCCGTCGACAAAAGTGATCATTGATTTTTCTTTTGCGCGAAAAAACACGTCTCAGGCGAACTAAGAAAAATTGATGAAAATTCCATCATGACGTATTGGGGATATGTTGTTTGTGCTTTTCAAGTTGTCCCAAATGATATAAATGATAAAGGAAAAAAAAATATATATAGTGAAAAGGAAAATAAAATTTCAATGCAAATCGAAATTCTTTAATGTGATTAATTTTCGAGGCAACGTTATTTTAAATAATTAATAAAAGAAGGGAATAATAATTAATTAATATTGAGTAATCAGAAGTCTGAAATATTAATTATTCAAGTGTGCGCTCGTTTTTCAGTAGCTTTTCTTCTTCGCGTTTACCATTGAGTCATTAATTAATTTTCCCATCCATGTCATTTGAAACAGTATTTCAAGTAATACGTAACGCAAAGAATATAATAATTAATGGCTTAAGCTCGTGTCAATTCGCAAGCTAAAAGAATGTAATTTTAGTGAAATTATGTCTAAGGGCTGTGGAGTCACGACAAAAGCTTAACGCGCTTCAACAAACACATCGAAGTGTTGAATTGTTGCAGTGATAATCCTCTTGAGTGGTCAGACAAAGTGGAATGGTCGTGGAATAAGAACGACCAATTTCTCGAGCGACCAATTTCTCGAGCGACCTCAATGTTCCGATGACTCAACCGCTCGCTGTATGTACACGTGAAAAATAAATAACATTTGTGTAATTACAGTTTACTTTTCCACACGTTGAGTCTTATTTAATTAACATAATCATAATATTAGGATCGTAGGCGCGAAGATAAATGTCGCACGAAAGTTATTTTCAAATAAAAGAAAATGATTTCAGAGGATTTTAAAAATTACAACAAATCTTTTGTTTTTAAATTAATAAAGTACGAAAAGCAGATAAAACAGTTTTCCGTTTCTTGTGCACAAAATTCATAAATTTTCCGTTACTTTATTATTTCTGTACAGAGAGCATAATTTTCAAATGCATTCCTGAAATATGAAACCTGAAATTTAATCATGTTCATTTTTTGACTGAAAAAAGATGCAATGCAAAAACATATCTTTTTGCACTTTTGGATTATCTCTCTTTTAGTTTATTTAAAGAGAAATTTTGTTAAATCTTGCACAAAGTTTTTTAGAACTCCTTTGGTAATGAAACGTTTTCTGAAAAAAAAAAAGTGAGAAAGAGAGAGAAATTTAGTGCACATACATTTTTTAGTTTATTATTAAATTTTTGTTTAATATTTATAAATTACACGTAAAGCTATGTTTATTTAAATACAAGAGTCAGAAATTACAACGTGTAATGCAATTTTCATAAATCATGACAGTGTGCAGTGATATACTGTTAAAAATGTTTGAGTGCATTTGTTTCACACTCAGTTAAAATCCTAACAATTCAAATATTCCCGACATATCTGTAAGTGACATCAAATGCACAATGGAACGAAATGGAAGTAGAAAGTATAAATTAAATAACCGTCCCGTTTCGCCTTCCGGCGTATTATCTTATTTACATCTATAGTTACAGGCAACGTTTCAGTGCAAATGCTTCATTCCATGCACTTTAGGTGAGAAATAGTAATTAACGTAGTCATTTAAATGCACTCGAGATAACTCCGACGTAGCCATCTTTGCAAACTATGACTTGGCTGTGTTAAAAAAAAAATCGCAGTTCCTTTACAATATTAATTGTTCACACACGCATTACAAATACATAACAAATACAAACTTGATGTTTGCCAATTTTTGTTTGCATTGAAAATAAATAAATTTATTTGTTTTTTACGTGAAATTAGTAATTCAGTAGTTAAACATTGATTTAGTCAGACGTGCCACAAATGAGATTACTTATTTTCGTTGGAAAATTAAAAAAAAAAGTTCTTTGTCTTGAATATTTAAATTGTGCAATTTGATATGAAAATGAAATTGTGTAATTACCTATTAATAAGGCTTTGACGTGGCCAAAACAGCTTGAATAATTCTGTTAAGGTTTGACAGATTTTCAGCGTAAGTCATGAAAAAATGTCGATCGAGAAAAAAACCTGTCTAGCATTACGGATATTTTTTGTACTGCAAAATTGAATAAGGGAATTCATTGAAAGGTTGTCTCAGTATTCGCTTTGGATATATAAACTGTCGCATAGGCACTGTCACAATCAAACATTGTGCAACCAGCCGTCCTAATCGACGACAGTGATGATCCACTTGCTCTTGTCAGCATATTTATCCGCCTGTTTGAAACATTCTTTTTGAGATATTTTTACCGCGCGCACTGCCGGCGAATAAATTTTTACACGCTTATATTTGATTCAGCGTTTAATTACGAATTGTTGATTAAAAATAAAGCAACAATAAAATATTGCCGGCGGAATGTTTTACGCTTTTTACAATTAATCGATTACATTCTGTTTTGTGTTTTTAACAATAAATATTATTTAGAAGAATTCATTATTAAAAGAAAAAAACTTTCGTCGCACTTCGTTATTATTCTATGAATAATTAATTAAATACATTGGCTGATCATTTTAATAATTTATTTATTAAAAATCGATCGAGGTTTGTTTTATATAAACGTTTTTAAAAGTATTTCTTTTTTGAATAAGCATTTTCTTCGGTTCATAAAATATTTTGCGCGTTTGTTAATTCGCGAATTAACTTACTGTCGCTATTTCTCAAGCCAAAAAATGTTCTTCCAAGTCACCGCAATTTTTGTACAATAATCTTCTTTACGGATATTGTTATAAAGAAGAGAATTTTTGTCGTGAGAGTAATTTTATGAAATTCATTCGAGTGGAAATAACATTATGGCTTTCGACTGGAATATAATCAGGTAAAATCTATCCCTAACCAAACTGAATTAATCGCTCTGATAGGGATTATAATGCCCTAACGGTTCGCTTCCCTAATCCATATAAATATATTTTTACGGCAACTGTTAATCTTTATGAAACAATTTTTTGAAAGAAGTGAAACGTAAAATATTAACTTTATCAATCTCGTCGTCACATTTGTCAAGTCTCTTGGTGAAATAAGAAAGCTTTAAAATTAGCATTTCTAATATTGAAAAATTGCTTTGAAGATAGAAATATCATTTATGGTATTCTGGAGGCTAAGTGCTACTTGATATGAAAATTTATAAAACCTTCCAAACTCTGAAGTCGAAAGCTGCAGTTAAAATTTGAGTTACTGTTCGTATTGAATAAAGATATTTCTCGGTAAATTTTATTTACGTTAGAAAATTTGATCGCTATGCAAAATTGTCATTCTGAATATTTTGCAAATTAAGGAAATTGTGAAAATACTTTCACTTATGAAATTTGTTTATGTATAAGATTGTACTCCTTTTATTTATTGATTTATTTATTATAATAATTTATTATTAATGAACCTTAAAATAATAAAAACAAAACTCTTCATATTTTATATTCAATGTTCTATAAATTATTTGACGCTTCTATTTTTTTAGAAAATATCTTTTTTTAAAGAATTACATGAAAATTTTCTCACAAAATTTTACTGTACTGTATTTAAATTGAATGAGAATATTATTAAACGAGGAACTAACTTAATTATTTGTTACATGATATCTAAGAAATATTTCTTCGTCTAATAAAATAGTCGGCCGACAATTTTTCGATATAAAAGAACTCGCAGTTCTTTTTTGAGAGATCTTTCCAACAATTCTTTAAAAAGTTTAATTAGATCGTTGCTTTTATTCTCAAGAACAGCCGAGAGCCGGATCTTAATCGAATTCCTCGCTTATCGATTGACTTTCTTTAAAGGCTTCTTCGAAGGATCCTTTTATGCTTTTTCAATTTAGTATACTAATAGCTTGTGTTTACTTTATTATTTTTGCAAAATTGGCTTATAATGGATTATTCTGTTACTACTGGATAATATAACTAAAACTGATCATTAGATTTTTTGTTAATTAACTTGTTTTATTAATCACTTTTAACAGGTTAAAACAATTAAATTAACTGAGTTTGATTATCTTAATAATTATTGCAACCATTAACTTCTACTGATTCTATTTAAAAAAAATTAAATTCTGAAAATATCCACATTGTTTAAAGATTATTTTATTTTAGTATGATAAAACTTGAAGAAAAGCACCAGTAGATGTTGCATAAATAATAAGGGGCAACGCGTCCCTATATTATAATCAGCTATTCTTATTCCCCTTCTTTATACAACTAACCTTTGAAAATTACTTATGCACTATAAGCTTTTTAATGGTAAAAGAAAAAAACTCGAAAGTTTTCGAAATTGTCTCTCAACAAACTATTAATTAATTTAATTTCTAATAGAAATGAAAAAAAATGTCTTAGTTTTATAAACAAGTTATTAATCGTTTAAATAACCGAATAATGACATCTAAAATATCGTTTGAAATTTTCAGTCACGAAATTATCGCCTGGCAAAGGGACGAT
>JABFQA010002477.1:0-11192 GCA_022817065.1 Probaryconus sp. ZL-2020
ATATCTATTAAAATTCTGTAGAAACATTTTAAGAAACGATATTAAACAAGATGCATTTTTTTCAATCTCTCTGAATCTGTTTTAGTTCACGTTGAGATTTTTATCATGCAAAACCATAAGGCAGATTAAAAAAAAAAAAAAAATGGAATATATTCCATAAAATGTTTATCTGCATCAGTGATGTTTCTGAATCTGCTTGAATCTGTTTTCCGTAACTGGGTGAACAATGAAGCTTGTCTGACTCTCGTTAAACCGTACGTGTTTATATAGTGTAATGAGGTAACTAAAATGATCGGCTTTACGATCGTTATTATGGGCGAGCATTTACGAGACATAAGTAGATGGGACCCGTAGGGCATCGAGCATAGTTCGGTGCGTGTATATGCTACGTATATGTCCGTGTTTCAGATGCACGTCGTACGGTACACTTTCTCGTTGCTGCCTTGATTCTCCTTTCACTTTTCGTAGAATCTAAAGCGACGAGCTCTTGTCCGGCAATGCGAAAGATAGCACTCGCAAGGATAGCTCACTTTACACTTCGCTGTCGTTGTTACACAACCGGCAACCAACGAGGCCCATCTTATCCCACAGTCACTTTTTCCTATCCTTTTGCGTCCCAATTGATTGATTTCATTATTACCGTTAGGAATCGTTTAACCAATTGCATTTGCATTGATTGATTCATTGTTTCCAATCGATACCTCGACAGAGCTTGTGCTCCGGACTTGTAATTACCATGCACTTATCTCGATCCCATACACGTTAATTATATATTAACTTTGAAGTCCGCATGACAATTCAGGATTCATTGATTCGTGTAATTTTACAACCTGACCTTATTTCATTCAATGCTGATTTGACCTTTTTCATCCAAGCAAACTAATTTCATCCACTTTCATTGTTGCTCTACAAACGAACTTACTTCACTACGGATACAATTCCTATTCCATTTCTTTTCTACTGATCTTTTGATTCAATTAATCTTTTTTTTTTTTTTTTTTTTTTTTTTTTTTTTTTCTACCAAAAAGCACCCTCAAATTGAATGTAATTACGGAATCTAATTTGAACGTGCAACTGGATCAATTTCAATGCTAATTTAAGTATGACGAAATTTTGTAATACAAGAAAAGTTGTTGTACAAATGTGTCGATGTATTTTGTTGTTTTTCTTTTCTTATTTGGTTTGGCATAGATTTAAGAAAATAGGACACGGTTGCGTAGATAGTTACTTCGTTACTTAAACAAGTACTTCTGCGGGGTTTTCCCAATCGTGCATTCTCCAGACGAAATTGGAATGCTCCCGCGTGCAGATAAAGAAAAAAAAAAAAAAAAAAGAATTTACTTTTTTTTTTGTATCTTTCAACTGGAGAGATATTCTGTGAATGATACTTTCGGCGGAACAAAGAAAGGGAAAGAGTGCGTGAACGCCTTTCTTTTTCCATGTAGGTGACGTTTACGAGCAATTTTTTTTTTTACCTTGACTTTTGGTGCCCTTAGCTTACGTCACCTGGTTTCATTTACATTTCGAAAAGGTTTCACGCATTATTATAACGTGGCATTTTGGGTCGTGTGCAATTTTGACAGATCAATTTATGGAATATAATAGTGAAAGTGTAATTCTATAATTTTCCATCTGTATCAAATTATTAGGCTTCGAGATTAGTTCTCTCATTTAACGTGCATTTGTATTTATTAACTGTAGCCGTTTTCTTTAGGATGTAGTAAAGTTTTGAATGGACTGTAATTGGACAGTTCAAAGTGATATTGCGAGTTGTAAATGGTTTTAACTCCGAATAAATATTCATTTTTTTTTTTTAAAAACATCGACTATTTTCTACGTTCAAAATTTCAATGAGAAAATTAATATAAATAACACTTTCAAATAAAAATTTTACTTTCTGTAATTTTAAGCAACGTTTATTTACGAGAAAAGCAAAATTTGTTGCAAACGATAACTGGATGCGATAGAAATAAATTTATTTATTGAATTTCAGTATAAAATATAATAGCTCGCGTATCTAATGTCAATAATTCTTAAATTACATTATACGACTATCGCATAAATCAGATCTCGTCACATGGCTTGCTAATAATTAACGAATTATATAAGAAAATGTGTTCTACATCTTATTACATAAGTTTCTGGCAAATAATTCAACGGGTCAAGTGTTAAAAAATGATGTTAGCGGATTTTGAAATATGATGCATTCAATAGATTTGGTCGTAGATTAATTTCTACAGTGTCTGACTATTATGACGATGCATTATTTAAAGTGCGCGAGATTAATAATAACATACTCCTTTCGGCAATCAAACGTTGAATCGATGGATTAAATCGATATCCAGAATAGGAGGGAGAGGGGCAAACGTGAAAAACGTGAAAACCGGAAACAAATCCCACATAATAATATGGGAACTAAAACATGTTATCATGTTTTGTTGTAAGTAATAATAGGACTTGTATTATTGTGATTATGAAATAGATATAATCCACAGTCATTCGGTTTATAATATAAATTAAAGACGAGGAAGTGAAATGTGTCGAATAAAAATTTTATTTTTCCATTTAATATTTCCTTGCATAATGTCAGGTTTTATGTTTATGTGCATCATTAAGTCTAAAAAGCAAACACTTTTTTTTTTCGACATTGATTAACTTTCCTTCAAAAAAACTTCATTAGAACTCGGATGTTCAATAATAAAATAATATCTTTTCTTTTTGTTTTATTGCTGTTTCAAATCACAATGGTGATTGACGTACGTGAAAAATCGCGTTCGAATAAATTTGAATGAAAATATCCAAAAAATTATGTAACTCTTAAAACAAAATTACGAAATACCTTTCAGGTATAATAATAATTGTGCTAAATTATGAACTCAATTTTTCAGTCATGACTTTCGTTCATGATTATTCATTATTACCATAATTGAAAGGGTCCAACAGAACGAAAGGAATTGGGTATGAAATTGAGCAATTTGGCAACAAAACGAAAATAATCAACGCGACAAAAAAGTCAGCTTTCGTTTTTGCTTAGTCACATAATATATGCACGAGTTAATAAACGACTTACACATGAAAAAACAGTTGAGAAAAGAAAAAAATCATTTGTTAATTTTGACAGAAGCCAATGCTAAGGTCAGGATTGTTTCTTTCCTGTGAGTGAATGTCTTCCGTTCACGAATTAAATGACCATGATAAGTTAAACTGGAATATCAGGACGTGAGAGATTTGATAGATGTAATAATAAATTGCTTGTGTTACGTCAAGTTACACACTTATCGTTACGTTTTACAGTTCCTCTTAGATAAAGAAATTGCATACGTTCGTATTTTCATCCCCATTTGATTTCGATCAATATTTTGTCTTCGGTGAAAAATCATTACGCTTAATCTTAAATTATAATTGATATACTTGTAATGATAATAATGCAATTGTTTTCCAACGCTGTAGAAGGCTAATGAAATGAAAACTAAAGAACGCAGTTACTTCGCTAGTCTAATGACATAACGTAACACGATCTTCATTTCATTTGTGTAGATATGAATGCTTGAAATATTAAAGGGAAAAGGAAATTTATTGCTTAAGAAAAATACAATTATTCTTGTTGTATTATAAACATTTCATTTCAATGGCTTAATTACTCAAGCTGAAATTTAAATGCGATTCATAAAGGATGCGAATTCGCACAAATTATGATTCTAAACGCAGATATTGCCAAATCTGCGTAAAATTCACATGAGCTCTTTACGTTTCAAAATCGTTCATTTTGTATAAGAAGATTAACGGTTTCTATTATATTTTACTTGCTCGAAATTTGCACAAACGCGCTCAAAAGAGAGAAAGAAATATTTCTTAACGCGAAAAACAAAATAAATTTTGTGTAATTATAATAAATTAAGAATTTAGTTTTATATTCACGCTTTATGGAAATAATAATCGGGGTATAATGGAATTCAAATGGCTATTTGAATAAGCAAGCCGACAACCTTCAGTCAGTTCCGAAGGTATGATAAAATGCAATTTATGGATAAGATTAATTCTCGAATTATTCTAAGTGTATAACATGTCAATTCTTGACTATGTTACCAGCGAATGGCTGGTTATAATTAGAATACTTTCAAATGACTTCACATAAACAATCATTCCACTCGATTGAGAAATATTTGAAATAAAACACCCCCTTAAAAAAAAAAAACAAACAAAAAATCACTTTTTTACAACGAACGAAATAAATTGCCAACGAACTCTTTCAATAATCGAACGATCAATCAAACACATTGTTATCTAATAGGAAAGAGAGAGAGAGAAAAAAAAAGGATAATAACAATACGTACTTGCTACTCATTTTCGCTGAGATTATTCCTGTCGGTGAGAAATTGAGAGCACAGATAAAAACAAAATAACGTAACTTTTCACAGAAACAACGGAAATCCAGAGCGTCACATTTAAATTCTGCCAGAAGAACACATCGAGCCTGAGTGAGAGAACTAAACAGATTTACTGTTGTATGTATTAACGCTGAACTCTGTGTCCTGTATGACTCTCTTCAGCATAGTTCTTTAACGAGAGCAAGACTCGTGGTGGGACTCGTGGTGAAAGAGCTCCCGAAAAGTAATAAGTAAAAGTAACTTGGACGTTGCTGGAAGCCCCAAGAATTGATCGACAGATGGATAGATAAGAAGGAGAGGATTTATGGTGGATCGTCTATCGGTGATGGAACAACGGCTTCGAAGGATTTTAACCCTTTCTTCGAGACATTAAATTGGCTTTTCCATTTCAATACCACACGATTTTACGACAACAATCATAATTATTGTCACGTCAATTATCAAAACAATATTTTGCATTGCGAATTCCGAAGAATTGTACAATGTAAAATGGTAACATAAAACAGTTGTTATTAATATTACATCTAGTAATATGGGAAGTCTATTTAAGATGGGAAAAGTCCTCGTAATTTGAACTGTATCTTTACAGTAATAAGATAAGGAAATACTCAGTAAAGTAGTTTGCATTAGATGAATTTTTGTACTTTTAAAAACAAGTGATATAGCTCGGCTTCTGTTCCGACATACAATATCTCGTTTTCTGAAATCTTGTTTCTCTTTTTTTTTCTTCAAGTAAAGGGATTTCGGTGAAAAAATTAAAAATGCTTTCTCACCGAAAGACGTATAAAAAAAAAAGCAACACATCAGACAAATTTTTTGTAAGAATGGCTGAAGAAAACAGAAATTTAAGTGTAATTTAATAATGCGTTAAAATTGCTAACTTTAATGGCTGGTCAGGTGCCGCGTTTGCTTACATAATGGTATCATTATGTCGACATTTCATCGCCATACGTGACAGCAAAGTGCTACCAATCATATGATATGTTTCAGGTACATAAACTACTTATCAGTGAACATCAATAGGAATTGCTGAAGTTTAGAACAATTGCAAATGACAATGCGTTATTTTGATTATCGATTAAATTGGTCCTGAAACAAGAAGCTAATAGTTTCTGCGCGAGAATATGTATGGCTGAAGGGAAGGGCAAAAGAGTTGCACGTTTGTGAAAATTGTTACATGATGAGACTCTGGTATTTTTCTGCCTTTCGAACCGAATTATACTCAATGTTACGGGTTTTGTGAAAATATGCCTTCCAGACACTTCCGATTAAATCACGTAATAAGCGAAGTAGTTTAGATTTGTAATGCTCAGCGAGCGTCTTATTCAGCATGACGCGATATATTTTACAATCGTGTGAATTCGCAAAAATGCTACGCGATGACAGAGAAAATCTCACGAGTTTCGTCAGAAAATGAAGTTCAATAGAAATTTCATAAAATAAATTAAAATATAATTTAATTCATACTCGAATATAAAATATAGGCAAAAAACTACACGACGTTCTTAACTTTTTTTTTTTTTCCAATTTATAAAGTAATTATTTAATTGCATTTTATTCGTTTTTAATGGTACGTTGAAATTTCATTCCACATAATTATTTTCTCTGGATATAAATGTACCTAAAAAGTCTATTGAACGTATCTTCACAGTTTAGTAGAAATGACAGCAATAAAATATCCTATAAATGAGCACGTAACTGTGATATTAAAATCCACTATAATAATAAGTTATTATACACTCTCCATATAGCTTTAATGTTTTTCTGCTTATCAATAAAAGAACACTTTACATTATATTATTACGGTCGAGGTTGTAATTATAGTTTACGAAACTTCTGTAAATAACGGATTAAAATTGACAATAATTACTCAAATAAACAACGTGTTAACGGACTGTTTTTTTTTTAACTAAAAAAAAAGCTCTTTATTCGAGCTTTTATAATTTTTCTTACTCCAAATTGTAACAATAAATTATTGTAGTTTTAACTATTATAAAATTTTATTGGTAATAAAGTTGATGTATCATATTACATGTATTGCAAATTATCCATGACCTATATATGGAAAAATGATGTACTTTATATTAGAATGAGATTAATAATAAAAAAAAAAGAATGTTTTAACCGTTATATATTTCTCCAGAAAATAAATGAGAATATTTATGAAGGTTTTCATTAATTCGCAATCATCAATACAGTTTAATATAAATTGTTTGTTTTACTTATGAATGCATTGAAAAAAAGAACGTTAACAACTTTTTTTTTTATTAACTGTTGAATGAATTAGTAATAACGATGTTATGATTTAATGACTTTATTTTTTTTTTTTATAATTATAATTATGATTATCTATTAATAATAATCTATAAAAAAGTAACGTTGTAAAAAGTAAGAGGTATGGTTTAAATGAGGAATGAGATTTTAGTGTGTTTAATAAAGTGAATTGTGTTAATTTGTTGAAATATTTTATTCGAATGGCGAAAGAGAAAACATGTTCAATACAATTAAAAATCAATTATTTAATTTTAATCGTAGTTAATTATATTTTGGTAATCATGATTGTAATGCATACTGTGGATCTTTTTACTATAACTTTTGTAAAATATTTTTCAAAAATTTAGCTTTTATTTTTTTTTGTAAAAAGTAACTTTATTGAATATAAAACGTGGGAGAAAAGTAACTCTCACTACTCTATATGTGTGTATATATATATATAATGTAAATTTCGTAATAAATACTTTTTGCATTCACTTTATATTAATATAATTCAGGCTAAAATCTTAGATGTTGTAAGGCACAAATAAATTTACATTGCATATAACGAGTTATTAAATATTGGAAATAATTTTATATAAGAATTAATTTTTTTCAGACTGGCTATAATCCTGATGGAATACTTGCATTAGATTAACACCAACATCTTAACTTTTTCATATGCAAACTTAACGTTAATATCATTTTCAAAACAATATATTGAAATAATTTGATTCTGGCTATAAATTAACATTGAAACAACATTTTGCAATTTGACTATAACATCCTGAAATTCATTACATTTGTACTTACATTACACAATTAATTTGTCTGCACCTTAAATACACATTTTTATCTGTGAAATTTAATTAGACAAATTTGTGTAATGATAATACACATAAAATCTACTGAATTATCAATTAACATTTGTAATGGTTCATTACAAGAACCTGAGGTGATTCGTATCTTTATTAATAACATTATTAATTGAATAGCAATATATTGAACATTACAAATTATAATAAAATTTTCAAAAATTATATAACTTTTTAACAGTCGACACTATACTTATGAAGGATTTAAGTATGAATGTTACATAACTTATTAGAATGTCTAACTATGGATAATAATGGTACTGGAAATCTGTTGACAGATCATAAAAATCAATCTCATAAATTTACATACGAATATTTCATTATGAAATGTTATGATTCGAATTATCAAATGATTTCAGCAGAATACATTTTTTGGCAAAGTTGCACAATTTCGACCTATTTTAATTTCTTATATAATCATATAGTATAGTGATTAATTTTATTGTTATGAAATTCTAATCAAAGTTCTTTTCAACGTGTAATATTAAACATAATTTATATTGCAATGAAATTTCAATTATTTAAAACGACAGTCGATTTATGACTTATGTTATTTAATATGAACAAAAAAAAAAAATTTATATCTTTCACTGTTGCCAGTCAGGTGTAATAATAATCACTGTAATTCTGGTACAAATTGTTATATCTGTGTTTAATGAATTTACTCGTTTATTAAAAAAAAATGTAGAAATTTATATTTTTACACTCACATAAACGTACTTTGTTAATAAAAAAGAAAATTTGTTCTAAGAATTTCTAACTTTATTCCAATAGAAGGCTTATCGTCAAAACTGTCACAATAAAGTTGAATGAAATAAGCGAAACAAACAGATACAATGAGATAAGAACAAAATAGAAATGTAACATTTCGTCCCTCTTCTTAGACCTTTCGAAAGTGTCTATTCTAGTTATCACGTTCAATGAATAACAAACTATAACGATGCGATTTTTTTTTTTATGATATCGTTCCTTCGCCATTCTTAGGAAGTTCTCTCAGGAAGTTAAATATCTTTTGTATTTGTCTGGTGAAATTAGACCAATTCCCCAGGATCAAAAGGATACCTTACCGCTTTGGAAGGAGAAGGAAACGCGTTTTTGAAATAATCTTAAGTTATCGGAAACTGTTATTATTAAATTATCTAATCTCTTAATTATTATTTATTCTCTCTTAAATAAAAAATCGTATCGTATCATAAAAAAAAAAAAAAAAATCGTATCGTTACAAAACATAACACACAATCAGCTCGTAACGCAAGGAAAGCATTACAATCTCAATGCTACGAATGCCAATAGTTTAGAAATATTAAACGAACGTTTATGTCCCGTTCATTATATTAAATTTTTCTCCATTCCTCTCTCTTTCAGTCTTTATTCGCAACGAGAATAGAATTCAATCAAAGGAACATTTCTCCTCAATCTTCCTTCAACAATCCCAAGATCTTAATTCTTTTAAGATTACTGTGCAACAAAAAAGAAAAAAAAAAATTTCATAAATTACTTGTTGAAATGTAATATTTTATATACCTTTTTCCCGAGTATATAAACAGATGCAAATTTCTCCTAGGAAAATGACTCGGGAATAGTAAACCTATGTCATAAATGATTGCTTATCCAATTCCTAAAATAAATGATCGCTCTTGTCATAATTAATTTGCTTGGTAAAGTTATAAGCGAACATAATCTCGTCAGACTCAAAGTTCCGGAAAACCAGGGTCGCATTTCATTTACGTAAAATTTCATGTAACTTTTACTTTTGACGGTGTTAAGGCCCCTTATGTCACATGCGAAGATCAACTGAGTTCATAAACCGAGATACACCGGCCATCTGAATGGTATGCAATGTTTATTCGCTTATGCAATCGGTGCCATAGACTCGCGCAATTAAAAATCTATATTCGCGAGAATGGACTCAAATGGATTCGCTGATTCGCAAATAATTTATTATGAAATGATTGCTTTTGTAAATTTTTAATTGAAAGCCGAAAGAAGGTGTGGTCGAATAAAGTGTTTGCCGTTTTGATTATGGTCATGAATTGTTTACGTCTTTCTGTACGAAAAACCATTGCGAATTTTATGCAATTTCACCAAACCTAGTAGAAATGAAATTAATAGTCTATTAATTGATTTATGTACGATTTTATGATTTAGGCGGTACTTCGGTTAACAGGAATGGATTTTTATGTTCCTATAAAACTGACCATTAAATAAAAAGGATTAGTAATTTTCAAATTACGAGAGTACATCGAACGTTTAATAAAAAGAAGAGTTGGAATATGTATAAAAAGAAAAAAAAAAAGTTCGGACTCCATTCATTTTCTTGGGGAGACAGAGTGAGAAATCTTGTTCAAGGTCAGAACAAGATTTGTTGGAATTTGTTTCCAATGTTGGAACTTGTTCTCCGATTTTTCGGCCGCGCTTTATGCGTAACAGCAATCCTTGAAAGTTTGCTTATAACTGCAAATATAGAAGGTCGTGGAGCGAGAGGATTTTCTCTCCTATTTATTTAGCATGCAAATTCAAATTGGATGTACGCAATTAAGTAGTATTAGCTTAAATGAAAAATTATATCCAATTGTTATTGATTAATTGTTAATCGTATTAATTAAATAATGACGAGAAAAGAAAGTTGAAATAGTAGCCTTTACGTGATTAAGAATTATATGAAAGACGTGATCAGCTACGAGTTAATTTCAAATAGTCATTTTCCTTTCAATACAATTATTTGTCTTTCTTGGTCAATGTTTCACCAAGTACAATGATGCAGGAAGTAACATTAAAAGATCTTGATTACAATTGATGAATTATCATGATATTGAACTTTAAGTTCAATCTAATTTTTTTCCTCGGAAATTGAGGAAGTCTAACACAAAGTGTAGAAAGTTTAATCTAAATGTATATACTTAACTAACATTTATTTGTTTTAAAAGCAAGGAAAGTTTTTTTTTTTTTTTTTTTTTTTTTGAAATTAAAGAATGAAATAAAATGAAACAAGAATTAGCGAGAATTCAACAAATCTCAGTTTATTAATATAAATACCTTTTCTCTGTAATATATTTATAGAACTACACCTCGCTCTTATATTTAATCGTTGCAGTCGTGGTATAATGATCGTTACTCGATACAAACGTTTATTTACATCGTTGCGATATCAATGAAAATTATTCACAATAATTGCAAATATATATATTATTGGTAACGCGTTAAACAAAATTATTATGTACACGCGTGAGAGAAAATACTTAATACAAGTCGCTGAACGATGTTAATGTAGCAAATTAAAACTAAAATCATCACTAATTACTTTCTGTAACTGTACAAGTTTGATCTCTCTCCAAATAGTATCTACATTACCCTCTCGTTGTATTCTATTCATTTGTACAATTTTATTAACAATTTTAAAGCACATTCAGTTTTTGTGATCTAACAACACAAAGTCCACAAAAACGAAAGGGTTAACATTAATCGGCGAAAAATAAATGTCCGTACATTCAGAAAAGCAAGTATTGTTGGCATTTTGCATATTTCGTTTTATCTTTTAGCCGGAAAGAAAACGTAGCAAAATTTAAAATACTTTTTTTTTTTTTTTTAATATTGAAACATTTGTGTCAACGTTCATGATCAAATGTAGCCATAAGTATGTATAAAAGAAACAAAATTTTATAGCAATTTCAATATT
>JABFQA010002478.1:0-11191 GCA_022817065.1 Probaryconus sp. ZL-2020
ATGAATTGTCACATGTTTTCTTATTGAATTAATATAATAAAAGGATCATTGAAAATTTATGGTATAAGACATTTTATAAGAATTAAATTCTATGTATCGCAGAAAATTGAAGCGTATCAAAGAATCCTTTTATAGACAAAGGATTTTACATCGTCCTTAAAGTTAAAATATTATTTTCTGTACTATAAAGTTCCATTGTTTAATAATAAAATTCTGTCCCTTAAGTGGAAAGACAAAAATCCTTTCAAGAGCGATATTAATATTTTTCCTAAAATATTTAATGTTGGCTTTCAAGTTAAACAAAAAAATTTCATAATTGTTTGTGTGAATTATTAATTTGCACAGTTACAAATTAATTTTAATGATTTGGACGAATTTGTTCATAGTCCATTTTGAAAAGGACGTTTCCAAGTAAAGACAATGCGCAACAGGTGAATCTTATTTCCCAAGTTAATTCGCAGTAATTCTAAAAATGATGATCGTCTAATTGGGAAAATGCGAGTGAGGGCAACACAATTATCTGTTTTACAAATTGTAAAATTTTTATTGTCAAATGTTTCTTCCGACATTTTGATAGCTATAATTTTCTTTCTGTCTTTTTTTGTTATTGTATTTTCTACTGAAAATAGTATTTAAATTTAGAACAAACGTTCACTTTCCACAATTTCAGGATCGTCTATTTTTATCCCGAAGAATTGCGAAGAAATATATCAATCGATGCAAGTCCCATGTGTATTATTCCTCTCTCGAAGAAAATCTGATTTTTCTTGTTATTCTTAACGGGTATTTTCCTCGAGTATTTATCAACGAACTTATGACAAACGTCGGCAGGTAAAGTCAACATCTTTTTCACATGACCATAAAAAAAGTTAAACAAATTATGACGGCAATGAAATAATCTGTCGACGATAAACTTCTTCTAATCGAAGGAAAATAAAGATTAAATCTCAAACTTTTAAATGGAATCGAAATCAATTTATCACGTAATTTAACGAAGATTAGACAAACGACGTCATTGACGGCTGTGTGTCAAAGAAAAATTGCCTCGAGAAAAAAAAAGTTATGGTCATCTAAAAAAAAAAAGATATATTCTGGAGGACCGACAAAGAGCTGCGATACAAATGCTCTTGTTAATATAAAGTAAACTTGTCATTTGAGTGTGCAGTTATTCCGCGCACGTGTCTTCAGGGTCGAGGAACATTTGTTGCATACGAAAACATCATTGATCGAGCGACTCTTTAATCTAACCACGAATGCCAAAAACCATACGAGATGTGTCTCATTTTCGCGATAAAATTTCGCGATAATCCCTATCACAAAACTTTGTAATATTCTGTATGTTTTGCTAAATTGCTATCAGTTTTTTGAATGGTCTATAAAAATTTATTGCGTGTGAAAATCAGCAAAGATAATGTCATTACTGATCTTACTATTATTATATTTTTCGTAAGATTATTCATTTCAGTTTGTGCGAAAATCGTAATGTATACTTTTTTTTGTACAATTAAAACTGATAGATGCGATAAGAAACTATTGGAACTTCTTTGACGCGTACCTTTAAAAGAATATTACTGCAAAAAAAATACACTGATTCACTATCGAAACACAACTATGCACAACTAAAATCAAACTGAATGAATTTACATTGAAATAAATTATTTGTACTCGATCCCACTCTCCTCAAATCAGACTCCTCCTAATTTGAAATGGTAGGGGAGAAAAAAGGTGGGGAATAAAACTGAGTCATTATTTATCAAGTGTCTAATGGATATTTTAAAAAACCATTTCATTTTGAAGAAGTTACATTTAATGAAAACGCGTGAAAATGAATGAGGAGATAATTATTTTTCTCTTTCGCAATTATTTTACGGAGTGCCAGAGGTGAAATTGAAATTTTCATGCAATTCGTAAATAACGATGTTTGCTTCCTAAAAGTTCGTTAAAATTTACACCCTCATTAACGTGTTAACACACCTGTTTACATCTAAAATTTTCCTGAAACTTTTTATACGGTCATTTCAAAGTAACTGTTAAAAAAATCAGATAAAAAAATGGCGATGACATTTTTGTGAGAAACGGAAATAAAATTTAAAGATCTAAAAGCAGATTTCAGTAATATGACGTTAAAACATTTTTTTTCACCAAGGGCACAATAAGTTAGGTACGTCGTTCAGAATAATCGAAGAGATGTTTCTATAGCGAGATTCTGGGAAAGCTGCAAAATTCAGTCTCACAGAACGTTCCTCTTGGGAAATTCTACCGTACGTGTAACTTTCGTAAGTGCAACATGGTAAAGACACTTTGAAATGGTTTTGATACAAATGACATTATGACAATTTACTCTTTCGAAAATATCATCATTTCGCACACTATAAAATGGTATACTTGCAAATTTCCGATATAAAAAAAATTCAATTTATCCGAAAGCAAAGCGATCATTTTATCCTTTGGCATTCCTGATGAAAAAAAAGCAATTTGTTTGTTCAAAACTCCGACCAACTATTTCCCAATTTTTACTCGTTAATCGTGACACCGATAAACGATGTCTTTCTTTAAAGCGACACAAAAGTAAAACTTGCAGAGAATTATGTCGTTAAGAGAAAAAAAGTTTCGTTTGTGGTGTGTTGACCTTTTTCCTTGAAGAATGCCGAAGTCTGTGTGACAATCGCTTACGTTTATAGTCGATCTAATAAAACTTGAGCGTTGACAAATTTTTTCGACGTTAACCCTCGACGAGAAACTTTTCATTCATTCCATTTTTTGGCAGCGCCAAGTTTGCTTTATCACAAGACCTTCCAAGCAATTCTTTAAAGTGACATTTCTTTTTAAAACTGCATTATTTATTTTCGTAACCGAAAGCTTTCGTATGAAATGCTTTTAAAATTTATTAAACAAAAGAAAGGAAATCGATGATTTTATTTAATTTTATTTATTGAAGAAATCAAACCTTTAAATACGTGCATTGTTCGCTCTATTAACGAAGCAATTTTATCTTAAGGAAATAAGCCTATTATTGCCGATTATCTTTGAAAAATATTATTTAATAAAAAGGTCTAGAGGTACGAAGGAATATAGTTGATGACAATTTATGCATCAGATGGAGGCGACGATGACCTCCTAAATGTCAAGATCATGTTAATGGCGATGAACGACTGATGATAACGGTCGTTCAAGTTAGCAATTATATCAAAATGATTATCTCTGTGGTCCAGCAGTGACGCATTTGCATAATGGACCACTTCTCTTGTTCTTTCGTGCGGTAGAAACGTTATTCATAAAGCACAATGTACAAACTATTAACATATCATTTTGTCAATTATTACAATCTCTATTATTATCAAAACATCACTAACCATACAAAAAGATAAACCGTGAAAATTTTCACGAAAAAATCAATCATTCGATCGATAAGAATTCGAAAATCTTTTTTTCCAATAAAAAATCAATGTTTATCGAAAGTTGGATAAATTGATAGCTTTTTTTTTTTTTTCTTTTTTATTTTACCGGAGATAAACGTCACTTCAATAACTTTTTCATGCTCTATCGCAAGACTGTTTTTTCCGCTCGGTGTCTAATAAATAATAGCAATAAAAATATCTTCGTGAGTAGACGTGTTGTTGATGCACGAACGTCAGATGAAATTTCGTCGGTGGAAGGGTCAATAAAAATGCATTAATAAGCGACAACAATGGCAAATGAAAAAGTCCTTGTGATACGACTTTTTAAAGCGACTGACAGCGGTAACGATTAGACGGTAAGCACACCGGCCATAATTGAAACGTAAAAGCAACGACGAAAATTACAACTCGTTTATTACGAACAATCGACGTTGACGAATCGTCCGGATACTACATGTAGGTAATTGTACGCGCCATAAAGCGCCACTTGTTTCTCGAAGGTAACAAGACGTACGGCGTTTGCCCACGCGTGAAGCTGCTGAGGAGGCTCAGACACGACCACGTGTAATTCTCGCGATACCACGTGCTCGAAGATCCCCACCCCCCTTTTTTTTATTTTTTTATTTTTTTACTCGAATTAAAAATTGCTAATTAATCAACAAAACAAAGTGATTGTTAAACTGACACTTTCTGTGTCCAAAGAATTTGCAAAAACCATTTTTAATTGAAATAGAAATTACGAAGATATGACATCAAATGTAAAATTATACATTTTTTTAATTTATAGTTTAATATTAGACAAAAATATACTTTTCTCAATTTGGTTAATGAATTTGAAAGTGAGAAATTATAAAGACATGATTCTACGTGTTATCATTTCAATGCGAATTTGGGCCATTTTCATAATCGCTGTTCCACATCAACGCTGTAATAAATGCGTCCTCAGCTTCAGTGTGTCTCCGGAATAATTTCTTGTCGTTCAATTCACGAGAATCGAAAAATTCAAACGCGTGAAATTCTTCTTCGGTCTGTTCAGTACATTTCTTTGATAGTGAAATGTATTTTTCAATATTGAACTTTTCGCTGAATTATTAATGATTTCGGTGTTATTATGAAAATTGCTTCTTAAATGAGATAAAGTATTTCTATTTATAATATATTTTCACTCAAATTTGTACGTTTTAATGTTATAAGTTATTCGATAGAAAAAAAAATCTTTACGACTCTTCTTTGAAATGAATTATTCATCAAATGATTAAATTTGTAGAATTCATTTGATACAATTGTTATTACGTTAAAAGATGATTTTCTTTTTAGAAATGTTTTCCTCTTGACCGGAAGAAAAGTATTATGGAGGTGTTTTTGGGAGTTTCTGAGTTATTTCGATAATATTCGTCATTTAATTTTCTTGATCGAATAAAATAGCAAAACTCACACGATACGAATTATCAATAATTGTTTGACGAAACACTCGAATAGATCAAAGTACGAACAGAACCGAAAGTGTTATTTCCTTGTTTTAAATTACAAACAAGTTAATCGTATTATTGAAAGCGAGACAAATATTTTTGATCCGGAGCGATGAGTAATGCATAACCTACTTATCTATTGAATATTTCTACTGGATTTCAGAAATATACTTCATCTCTTACGAAACGATTAGCTGAATTGCATTTGGAATTCTCATAGCAATGAAACGAGATTAAAATTCTTAGAAATGACAAATTCATTTTGTAACAAACTGAAATTTTCAAGAGTACATTATTATAAGTGTCATAAATTAATTTTCTAGTTGACATATTCAAAACAACTGTTCATAGCGTTGATTTTAATACATCATAATAATTAAACCATGAAAAAATATATTTCGTAACTTAATAATAACGATATCGTGTCAAGTTCAGAATTAACCGATTCGAGACAATTGAAAAGCTTTATTGATTGCTGTCAATTAATAATGCAAACTCACTCGATTGCTGATCGGTTCATAAGTCAACATTTATTTATAGTAATTCTCTTCACCATATCTAATTATTATCATGTAAATTGCTTGTTTTAAATTCCGCTTTAATGTTCATGAAGTGTTTGACTCTCGATGTGTTAATGAACAAATTAAAAAATCACAATCGTCCTTTGATATTTCATTAAAGTAACATTTATCTTACGTCTATAGATTATTTAAATTTATTTACACCGCGCGTCTGGGTGTTTTTCTTTTTCTCGAGTCGCTTAAGTTAGAAACATATCGGGTAATGGTGATCAATTACTGTTACTATTTTTCAATTGCAAATTTATTGGAAATTGCTAAACATTCCATTAATCTATCGATAACACAAATTTCCAAATACCTAAAAATTTAATCGACTCCTTTTTTGTGGAACATTTTTTATGAAAAAGTTCCAGTTTCATTTAATTATGTATTAATTATGGAAAAGTAATTAATCAAATGGTTATTATAAAAACTGGAAATAAACACGAGTAGTTGCAATAAACAGATTGCTTTATTATCTGTTAATGTTAAAGGTAAATAAGTCGTTTAATAGATTTAATTAAGTTTCCATTAGAAATGCAGATTTCCCTGATTCATGTTTGAATTTTGCTTTGAAATTATTTTTCATTTCTTGGAAATGATAAACGTTATAATAATGTAAATGATAAACTATTTATTATCTATGAATATACATCAATTATTTACAATAAAACAAATTTTTTTTACATTATCAATCAGAAATGTTTAATTACGAAACAAATCAGACAAATTATTGTTATCACTACCATAAAGGAATTTTTTAATAAAAAAATGTAACGTATTAATCTAATAAGGTTTGAACTTATTTTTTCCACGTAAGAAATAAATTATATTATCTAAATTCTGAATCATTATCTTATTAAAAGTGTAGTTAATTTTCATGACATTGCATAACACGTTTAATATTTGTTTCATTTGCCATGAATAAACTTAAGTATAAATAATAAGAATCATATTTAAAATTCTGAAATCATATAGACGTAAAAATTTACGTAACTTATTTCAATGCCATAATATAATTAATAAAACGTTTTTGAAATTTAATTAATTGTACAAGAGACACACACAGTCATTGATAAAGATATCTTTTATGTAGTGATTCATTAATACGATACATAATTACGCTTATGCCTGAGTGCCATATAAACATAATGATTAGACAAAAATTATAAAACGTTAGAAAGTGTTTAAATTGGCCGAGAGGAACAGGAGACATTATTATCTCATTGAAATAAGGATGCATGAAATTTAAGTAGACCAATTCACGAAACTGTATAGACATAAAATAAATGAATACATTAATAACTCACTTTTGATTGTAAAAACTCATTTTTCAGACGATTTGAAATATTATCCTACTTCCTCAGCTGTCAAAATCAAAATTCCACAGGACACCTAATTCAGAATGTGGACCATTAATTGGCAATCTCATAATCCTTGACACTCGGGCTAAATGTCAAACGCGAGCTTTATTTGTTCAATTCACTTTAAATAAATAAAGCATCGAGTTAAATGTAGATCAGATTGGTGCAATCTTCGAATGAAGGTATTCACGGCACGCTGTTCATTCCATCTGTACTCTTATTCTTTATTAATTCGTGAATTTATATTTCTTTGTATTACATTTGCGTGGACAATTTGCGTCACAGAATGACTAAATACACACTAAATATGTAACGACTGATATTTCTTTCATGGAGTAACAACTTATTATAATTTTACTTTTTTTCCTTTAATATACACATCTTTTTTGTTCTTATGTTTTACATTAAGTTATCGATATGTGCTGTTGTTTATGTGTTAACAAACATTATCAAAAAGATAATTAACATGTACATTTAAATTTCAGAGAAGAAAAATATTTAAAAGTATGCCGAACAATTTGACTATAAGTGAATTAAGATATACTTTTCCACAGATTGTCCATCCGAGTTTACCAAACTAACAATAGTTTCGGAGAACATTTATGATGCTGTCAATTATTTAAGACAGTTTCGTCTTTAATCGACGTCAAATTGGTTACAATAAGAATCGAATTGAAATAAATATAAAATTGGCCTTAAAATGGCTTTATCAAAATTTCACTTTCAACTAGAAAACTTTAATTCATCATCCAAAAAATTTAATCCAACAAATGTAAAAAAAAATATATATATATGTATATATATAATTAGAACGAGACAAAATTGCACTGATCCAAATACTAATTCCATGAAAATAGAAATTGCTCGACGTTCCGCCGTTAGGATTATGAGAAAATTACCAATTAAGAGGACAATGAAATAATCTGCGTATCATCTGTGTTGTACAGCATCACCGAGTTTCGCAAAACGGTGTCGCGAACGCGCACGTTGTGGGCCTTAACTTCTTGCAATGCATCCGCGAACCGCACCGAACGATGTCTGAGTGTTTACTACGGGACTCTGGCAAGCGTGAGTGCCGAATGCGTCCGGCGATGCTGATAAGGAAGCTGTTGGCTAACAACAAAGAAAACGATTGAATGATTCAAAGATAACGCGACGACCAAATGGAAAAAACGGGGAGGGGCGATAAGCCAGTAGTAATTGATAAGAGATTCCGTAACACGGATAAGTCTGAGGACTGTCAATGACCGCGTGGTTTTATTGCAAATGGAAATGTGCGAGCATTTTTATTGACAGAGGAAAAGTTACGTGGTGTCGCATCCTTGAAATGATTGCACGAATGATTTTTCTTTGTGCACAAAAATATGTCTCCGCAAAATATTTAGCGCGAAGAAAATGGAATATTTGGGTTATCATTAAACTGGCCCTGATAAGGCCTTACTTGATTGTTTATCTAGGGTCTTATCTAGAAGCTATTAAAAGCCATTCTTGTCTAAGCACATAATGATTAGTAATTATCTCTCATTACAATGAGATATATTAATAATATTTTGTAGAAAAAAAAATTGTTAACACACCTACAAAAATGACGAAAGCATCAGATTTCAGTGATAAATTGTTTAATTAGTTTATAGTGCATATATATAATGTAAAATGCATTGATTCGTACAAAGTCATTAACTCGAGATCAGAGTTTTAATAATTCCTTTTAAAGTACTGTTCCAATTATTCATACGTGTAACACATGAAATTATTCATCTATGCAATTTTTTTTTTTCAGAATTTGCGATTTTTTTATTATAACTGCATTTAAATTCACCGTGCAAACTCCGCAGAATTCAGGATTTATTTTTTTCAATCTGCGTACGTATAAAAAAATAACTTTAATTGCTCCAATGTGAAAAATATAAACGTTCGTTATACTTTGATCTTTGCATTAATCTAGATAAGTAAAGTTGAATTTTTATGCAAATCATTGGATTTCTTTAATAATAACACCGGTCGCATAATCAAACTGACTTTTACATAATTTGTATTTTGGTATTAAAGAATCACACACGTTTTATCTCTATGTGTTTCTTTATTTTTGCATTCGCGAACGAACGACATTCTTGATTACAAAACTTTTTTTCATTCGTAATGTTTGAAATTAAAAATCTTGAGATCTTCGATAAGTCCGCATTGGTTGATAACAGATTATTTTTTGACATAAATCCAATTGGGAAAAAAAATTCTTTTTGGATTATTCTTTTCACAATAGGTTTATTTGAGTTTTAAGAAATTACAGTATGCTTAAAACTACTTAATAATCTCAATTGCCCTCGTATAATCAAACGGAAAAGTATATTTCAACTGTAACTACGTAATTCCTGAAAGAATTTAATTACACTCATTTTCATCTTTAGTGAATAAACGAGAGAATTAAAGCCATCACATTATTTTCTCTCTTCAACTCAAAGAATGGTTCACTTTGAGGAATAATAATATATACACAATTAATTGAAATATAATAAAAACAGTTTTTTCAAAAGCAATCGTTAGTCAAGTTTTACGTGTGTTTTCAGTTTTAACTCGAAATCATGAGAATGGAAATGAAGGAAGCCTTTAAAAAAAGCAGTTCATTATTATTTTTGTGTTATCCAATTTTTTTTTCCTTTTAATTATGATCGCGAAAAATTCCGAAACAAAGGCTTTAATTAAAGAACGTTTTGCTCGAATTACGTAACAGACTTTTTTCCTTGTCTTTCGATAAACTGTAATATTTGTAAGTTTTTATTCGAGGTTCACTTGGAGAAAGCTCTCAAGTGCTTGTCAAAGAACGAAAGTACAGCAGACATTAGTAATAAAACACGAAGGACGTAATTTATTGCTCCAATTCTCTATTCTCTCGTCTGGCGGAGAATATTATCATTTTATTGCATAATTGAACAGGTTGGCGTTTTCTTTCAAGTTCAGCTTATCAAATATGAATAATATAAATTCCAATATAATATTAACTCGAGCAATTTCCAAAGACAAAATAATGAGCCGAACTGCCTGTTTATGTTAATTAAGTGGTTTTACTTCTCCTGATTTTTTATTGCTCTTAATTTTATTTCTTTAGGATTTAATTAGTTTTAAATAAACAATTCTCTAGGACGATTCATGCATTTTTCATTTTACGAGCTTTTTACGAATCGGAATTTTTAAGTTGAACGAGAAGTTTTGTTTTTTAACGGCCATAGAAGTTTGTACTACGCAAATATTTTGCAATCGATCCAACGTGTCATAGGGTTTGCGAACATTTAAAATTCTTCTGGAAAAGGTTTTCGTACGATTTGATGTAAATGTTAGTTACATAAAAATGCACATGTTTAATTTTTAAAAGGTTCATAAAGAATATGGTAAAATTTTAATCTTTAAATTTAAAACGTAATTTATCAAAGTATAATTTTAGTAGTAAATAAGTATTAATCGCATAGATAACAATCATTTGTCATTTCATTGAAACTGACAGAATTGTTTCTTTTTTCGATATCTGTTATTCTCATTCATATTGCAACTCCATTATAGGAGAGAAAGAAAAAGAGTAAGATGAATAGACGGATCTCCATTGTCATAAACTTTTCATATTTGATACATCCTTTTGCTCAAATATTTATCAAAAAATAAATAAATGCAATTATAACATATTTTATTGAAATTGGCAATTTTTCAAAATCGATAAAATATACGTCATCCTTTGTTTAAACATTTATTGCAACCTAGGAAACGTCATATTTGCAATAAATTTAATTTGCATATTTCACTACGATTTGCAATTTTCATGCAAATACAAAATATCTACGAGAAATTATTTGACGTTACATTTTTTGCTTTCAAACATATTAATAAATCAGAATGTATTAATGTTTGATTAAATTGACAAAGAAAAATTAAGAGGATTGACATTTTATTCGAAGCTTTAAAGGAATCTCATTTATGTACTTTGTCATAAACCATGAATCCTGAAATTCACAACAGATCAGTGAAATCCTTGCCTCTTTCAACCAGTACACGCCAGCTCTTTGGAAATTTCAATGTCTGCATCGGATATTATATTGACGAAATCAATATCAGCAAAGTGTGCATATAACATTTATTCGAATTGAACGAACTTTGCGGAACTCATTATCTACTTGATGATGTATTTGTTTCGATGCAAAGTTAATCAAAAACTGTCTGCGGATAACTTTTATTTTATAATCCCTGGAATAATTTCTTTTAAATTTTACGAAAATCTTTATTCTTCTTTTTTTTTATATGCAGTTGACGTTTTCTTCGACAATATTAAGAATAATTAACGACAAATATTTTTAGTTTACGTTTACGTCAGCAGTGACACAGATTACTTTCTAAATTTGAATACTGTCGAATTTGAA